>OY723392.1:20535648-20540648 GCA_963210295.1 Ophion ellenae
AATAATGCCGGAAATATATGAAAAGAGAATTTAAATGGCACCGGAAAGGTGGCGGAACAAAACTTGAATAGTACCGGGAATATTTAATAGTACCGCGCAAAAGGAAACTTGAATAGTATTGGAAATATAGCAGAAGGAAAGTCGCATAGTACCGGTAATATATCAAAAGGAAACTTGAATAGTAGCGGAAACGTGACAGAAGTGAACTTGAATAATGCCGGAAATGTCTGAAAAGCGAACTTGAATAGTACCGGAAAGGTGATAGAGCAAAACTTGAACAGTACCGGGAATATTTCTCAAAGGAACTTGAATAGTATTGGAAATTTAGCGGAAGAAAACTTGAATAGTACCGGGAATATAGCAGAAGGAAAATTGCATAGCTCCGGAAAAGCGGCACAAGCAAACTTGAATAGTGCCGGTAATATCTGAAAAGAAATATTGATTGGTACCGGAAATGTGGCAGAAGGAAACTTGAATAGTACCGGAAATAGCTGAAACGGTAACTTGAATGGTGCTGGAAATGTGGCAGAATAAAACTTGAATAGTACCGGAAATATTGTAAAAGGAAACTTGAATAGTATTGCTAATATAGCGGAAGGGGGCTTGAATAGTACCGGGAACATAGCGGAAGGAAAATTGAATAGTACCGGAAATATCTGAAAAGGTATCTTGAATGGTGCCGGAAATGTGGCAGAAGGAAACTTGAATAGTACCAGAAATATCTGAAAAGTCAACTCGAATGGTACCGGAAATGAGGCAGAACAAAACTTGAATAGTGGCGGTAGAATATTAGCGAAAGGAAAATTGAATATTACGAGAAGCATGGCAGAATAAAACTTGAATAGTACCGGAAATATCTGAAAAGGTAACTTGAATAGTACCAGAAATGTGGCTGAACAAAACATGAATATTACCGGAAACATCTCAAAAGGGAACTTGAATAGTACCGGAAATATTTGAAAGGGAAACTTGAATGGTATCAGAAATATGGCAGAAAAAAAATTGAATAGTACCGGAAATGTGGCCGAAGGAAACTTCAATAGTACCAAAAATATGGGAGAAGAAATGCCGAATAGTCTCGGAAATATTACAACACGGAAACTTGAATGCTACCCGAAATATAGCGGAAGGAAAACTCGCGCGAACGGCCATTCAAACGTACACGCAATAATTTCCCGCGGCAAGAAACTCCCGTGGTAAACCTCGAGTTGACGCTTTATTTTCTTCACAATAGTGGTTAATAGGCGGAAGTTCGCGAGTCACCCGGACTGGTGGCTATTTTTCTCGAGTTTTCTCGAACCTACGGGATCGTTGGTGCTCGCACGGAACCAACGAGCAATTTACTCGGCATAGCTCGGCTTAAGGTGTGCGGTTGCTGTAATTTACGCTCGTGTTCGACGTGATGTGCCCTTGTGGTGGTTTCCCGAGAGCCTGCACGTAGTGGCTGCGCTTTGCATAGCTGGGAAGCGGAGCCCGATCCTAATTTTTGGCGTGTTTCAGCTCGCGGAACTAAAAAGTCCACACGTTCGATATTTTTCAACCCTCCCTACCGCCCCCTTCCGGGGACGTCTACGATCTTAGCCCTTTTCGAAATTACGATCTAAGAAAATTCCAACATCGTGCACGAAATTCACGAAAGAGAATTCGAGCGGGAACTCTCTTCGTTATGGGCGCACCTGCGAACGCGCGGGACATCTCCTTTAATTAATGGCAATTAAGAGTCGCGGGAGAATCTCAACAAGAGTGGTCCTACTCGAGTACGCTGCGGTAATTACCGTAACTGGAGCACGGCCATCTTTTTTCTACCACGCAGTCAGACGTTTTTTTTTTCGTTTTGGAAATACCTCGTCGCTCGTCTCGGTCGCGATATAAATTTTGTGAATCATCGAACGAGGCCTGAGGTTTTATGATCTGTGCGACGATTCTGATGTGAATTGAGAAAAATTTCAGCTGTGATATCACGAGGATCGTCACACGCAAACTTCATTATCTTTGGACCAAAATTCTTGGTTCCCCACCTCAATTAATTATTTCTACTATTATCCAAAGTCATTTTATACAAAACGAGCCTGCACCCTTCTAATGAGGACCCTAATACGTTCGGTCATTTTCGAAGCTTAAGTCTGCCAAAAGGATTGTTCCTATTGAAATAAATTGTCATTGCATTCCAGCAATGATCAACATTATACCCGCACAAAGCCAGATACAGTCGAACCTCGATATAACGAAAATTTGTCCATTCCCTTCCGATAAACACCCGACACCTTGATACAACGACATAATAATATACATCATGCTGTAATTGCTAATTGCTTGTAAACATTGCTTTAATTTCTAATTGCTTGTATACATTGCTCTAATTGCTTGTCAAAATGGCTATAATTAAAACCATTCTTTCTTTAAAAAATATACCTATATTTATAATACTAATATATTATCGTAAAAGAACATTTTAAGGAACATGATCTCGATATAATGAAACCTCAATATAACCAACTTCCCTAGAGATTCGTTAAATCGAGGTTCGACTGTATCTCTTCTATCGACTCTTCTTCTATCGACTCTTAATGGGGTATCGACTCTTCTATCGACTCTTAATGGAGTATGAATGTATGTGGTATGAACGTGGGGATAAATGTTTTGAACTTATGTTTCTCCGTTCAAAAAGCACGAAAACAATTTTCAAGATCATACTCCACGTGTGTGCTGTGTCAGGTATTAGCTAATTTTTGTACACAATCGTACTCTTAAGGGAGTATTGTCTAGAAATGTCAAAAAATTATTTTTTATTTAATTTGATTATTCTACAGACCTTTCTAAATGCATCTGTGAAAACCGTTTAATGATACTCCTAAAATTAGCTGTCATAGACATTATAAGGACGCTAAGTACGCTCGGGGAGTGCAGTCGAGAAGCAGGAACTTTAAACGCGTTTTTCTCGAAACGATGCTTCTCAAATCGGCACCCACGATATCTCGATAACCAATTGCCCGATTGAGCTCAGATTCGGCAGCCTGTTTTTCAACGTAGGTAGCTGAATTGAGTAATATTTTTTTTTTTACACAACCTTTGAATGGTCAGAAAAATAGGAAAAATTGATAATCAAAGTTCAGCATGCCGACATTTTGTAAAATGTTTTTTTTTTCGCTGAATCTGGTACCAAACATTACAACATATATACAGATTAAGAATATGTTTGGTATTTTTTCAAATTCATACAACATCCTCAACACTGGTCGCCGATTGGGGGCATTTTTTAAGAAGGGCAGATTGCCCAATGGGAGTAGTTCGTCCAATGGGGGTAATTAATCCAATGGGGGCAGTTTGTCCAATGGGGGTAGTTTGTCCAGTGGGGGTAATTCATCCAATGGGGGCAGTTTGTCCAATGGGGGTAGTTTGTCCAGTGGGGGTAGTTTATCCAATGGGGGTAGTTTGTCCAATGGTAATAGTTTGTCCATATTCCTGAAGGATTAATAAAGACGTGTAAAAAATTCCGAAAAAACTGTAACAGTTAAGACGTTATTCCAATCCTTAAAGTCACCTCCCAAAAAGGGCTCTAGACAACAATACTGCTTCAAAAAGCGTTAAAATATTGCCTTATGTCCGTAATTATATATACCTGACATTATTTCGAATTGTGTAAACTATAAATGGCAATGGCAATATTACAGTAATTGTGTAATTTGTTGCGTAACTAAAGTTGCCAGTTTTCTCTCTGACATAATTTCTGAAATCGCAACGTCAATAATCCAGAAGCGCACACGAGGCAATAAAGAGCAAGACGAGATCGACTATATATATATATATATATATATATATATATATATATATATATATATATATATATATATACACACACACACACACACACACACACACACACACATACACATATACAGGTACACGTGTACGTGCACTCGAAACTACATTTAAACACGCTTCTCTTGTCGCAAGAATTACCGCAATTATTCTTATTTTCCGATAAAATATATATGCAGTCACTGCGTTGAAGTCAAGGCAATAAAAATCATTACAAAAATTTGTTTAACGAGAACGATAGAAAGGAAGAGGGCGAGTGGAAAAAAACAAAAATGAAAAGGAGATGAACAACTCGGTGAGAGGTGGCAAAGCAAAGTGCCCCGTCGAGTGAGGCGGTAAAATCCCGCGTCATTTTGCTTCAGTGCTATGTAATGTGCCATTGCAGGTATATATATATATATCTTGCGTGTCTACCAGCATTACAGTCACCATATCGCTTTCTCTCTCTCTCTCTCTCTCTTTGGGCCATTAGACCGGCGGCTTGTGCGTCACATTTTGAAACAGAAGAAATAAATAAATAAATCTGCCGCAAGATACACAAACGTCGCGAAAAACGACGAGTAGAGTGATGGAAAGTCGAGAGTGGCGCAAAACTGACGTGTCCTCTTTTCTTGACTTTTGGACATTTATACGAACTCGACTCGTGTACACTTTATTTGGCCAGAACCAGTCGTTCATTAAAGTTTCGTTTTGTACTGTTTTCTTCGTCTTCTTTTTTTTTCTTTTTTTTTTCTTTACTGTCGTTCAATATCATCCCACTCGTGCTGTTTCGACTCATAGTTGAAATAGCCAATGATTATTATATTTTATTGGTGATGTCAACGACACGAGGCTGGTCGTGCGTAGCAAATGCTGACTCTCGCAGAGCCGGGAGAGAGAGAGAGAGAGAGAGAGAGAGAGAGGAGGGAAAGTGGCTCGGAGGCATTGGTCCAAGACATTCGCGTGTGTTGAATCTCTCTCGTCTGAATTCAATCCATGCGCTGTGTCAATCGTGTCGATGTGTACAGGGTGGCCAACAAAAATGATGTCCAAAAGGAAAATCTAGATGCCTCGTATTGATCGAAATTTGCATAGTTGGGACACAACGAAAGTAAAATAGCGCAATTTTTTTTTTGGAAATATTGGGCTACGGGGAATACTCAATTTCGTTGTTAGAAATATTGGGCCACGTCAAATGCTCA
>OY723392.1:20545648-20577651 GCA_963210295.1 Ophion ellenae
AAGACAAGTACAAATGGAAGAGGCTTTTTGGTACAACCTTCGACGTGTATTCGGATCATCGACGGCATTGACACACAGAACGCGTTTTGGGTCGAGACAGCGCGTGACAAGTGACCGATGTCACCTGTCAATCTTTCTCGATTCGCCTCCACGGAGATCCAATCTCAATCCGACTACTGTATTCGTTCGGGTAATGCCCCCGTCCCTTTCCCTTCTCTACCTCCTCCTCCTCCTCCTCCAGTCCCTTCTCCGATCAATTTCATTCCACGATGGAAGAAAAAAATCGTGTAAATTCGTCGTTACACCATACGTCGTTGTCCTCGCGTGTACACGGGTGATCGATGCGCGAGATAGCAAAGTGTGCATCATCGAGAAAACGTATACGCGGTGGCGAAGATGTATAAGATATCAGATGGGAAGCCCGAAGGGCGGATAAATTACCAGTTTGACAGCCTTATAGAGATTCACGAGGCAGAAGCAACGGCGACGGAAAAGGTGGGCGCGCAAACTCGATGATTTATATTTTCCCCTCTTTTTTTTGGGTTTTCTTTTTTCTTGCCTCCTCGTCTGTCTTAAGGGGTTACCCCCACTTGCGATTTTGAAAAAAGCGATTTTGAAAAAAGCGATTTTTTTTTATTGCATTTTTTTGAAGTATAAGTATCTGAGAATATGTCCTGAAAATTTCAAGTCGATCCGAACAAAATTGACTGAGATATGAGCGTTGAAAGAGAAGAATCCGCGTTGAAAGAGCGTTGAAAGAGAAATTTTAAACGCGTTTTTCTCAAAATGGCATTTCTGAAATCGGTGACCAACATTACTCGAACACTAATGAACCGATCTTCTTGAAATTTTGCAGGCTTATTTAATACATAAAAATGTAGTCTTTAATCGTTCGATTTTTTTTTCGAAAATAAATGGCCGTTTTATAGCCAAAAAACGGCCGTTTTTTTTCGTTAAAATCGAACCGTTAACTTTGACTGTCCGCCATTTTGTGAAAAATGAATATTTTTTAAAATCCTTCGATTAAAGACTAGTTTATACTTATATTTGACTAAATCCATCCGCATTTTTTTTTTCAGATGATCCACTTCGCCGCAATGTTGGTCACCGCAAACCGTGTATATAAAAACATTATTTCATTGACGGCCATTTGCCACTAAACAATGTAATATTTTTCAATAAAAAAATTACTGAAAGTTCTTCAAGATGTGTTCTTTAAGATGGTATATTGATCGATTGAAAAAGTTTTGTAGTTTTCTTTAAAAAAATTCATGAAAAAGGCCTTTCTTTTTGCGCTACAAGTGGGGGAACGCCTTAATTTCTAGTCCAGTAAAAGAGACGAAAACCCAGCACTTTTTAGCGAAGAATATGAATTTTTGACTGAAAGTATATAGATGCATACTGAAAGTAACCCCAATAAAACGTTGCCCCTCAACTCGCCCCAACCCTAGGAAATAGGGGTTGAAAACTTAAAAATCGCCGTATCTCGATAATTAATAGCTCGATCAAAAAAGGTTTCGAACAAAAGTTGTTTGGAATAATAAAATTCGTATAAAGTTATCTGACGTCCAACCTCCTATCTTTGAAAATAGCGGCACAAAAACGATTCGAAAATTCAGGGTTGATGCGTGTGCGGGCTATTTTCAAGGATAAGGTATTGGACGTCAGATAACTTTATACGTATTTTATTATTCCAAGCAACTTTTGTTTGAAATATTTTTTCATCGGGCTATTAATTATCGAGATACGGCGATTTTTAAGTTTTCAACCCCTATTTCTTATTGATGGGGCGAGTTGCGGGGCAAAATTTTATTGGGGTTACTTTCAGTATGCAACCATTTAACTTCAGTAAAAAATTCATATTCTACGCTAAAAAGTGCTGGGTTTTCGTCTCTTTTACCGGACTATTTCTTTTTTCACGACTCTTCGAGTTGCCTCCAACTCGAATGAAATGAACTAATGACTAAAGTATGGCCGAAATCGAGAGAGGGAAGGAGAGAGGGGGGGGGGGAGAAAGAAATGATAGACACACCAAAAACGCCATACCTCGTTAGTACCTACACGTACGCAAATGTAACATCCAATGAAATCTTCATTACTCTTTTGACACTTGACCTTTTGGGCATATCGTCGAAAATACCGCAGACATACAAAACTCGCCAAATTAAAAACCGTATTTCTTATTTTCTTTTGAATGAATTATTTTGCAGCAAACCCAAAAATTTTACGTGAAAGTACTTGGCAAATGCTATTTTCATCATTTACCTCGAATTTCGGTTTACACGAATTGAGGGCAGGGGAAGACTTCGCTGATGACTCTGGAGGCACACAGCGCGTGCCTGGGACCGTGGACTTGTTAAAATAACGCTGAGAAGAATGTTTAATGCCCTATCCAACGATAGCCAATTTAACGGGAATTCTTTTTAAATATTTTTCTATACATTTTCGACGGGTGGGTAATTAAAAAAATGTATTTACACTTTGCCGCCTCACACGATCATTCAAAGTATATGATGCTGAACTTTGCATCCTGGAAATGTAATGAAAGTCAATTTTTATTATAGGGCTCACGTTTTTTTTGGCCGATTTAGGGGATGAAAATCACTGAAACGGTCTTTTTTATGCTCTAAAGGGGGGAGATACCTTCAGGCGAGAAAAAAATTTGCTGATTTTTAGGATTTTTTTTTTTTAGGAAAGACTTCTTCACCCTTTTTGAGACCTAGGGTATCTTTTATTACTACTTCTGGCTGTAGCATAGTATTAAAAAAAAATCTTCAAAAATAGCAGATGTATAGCACGGTTGTTCAAACTGCATTTTCACAACTGGCGTATAGCTAAAAAACTAATCGACAGATTCTGATGAAATTTGGTATGAATCTTTTCGACTTCATTGTCGAAAACATGACCTTCAATGTTCATGAAAATTTAAAAAAAACACATTTTTATTGCAAAATTTAGCCATTTTTTCAGAAAGTTCAATATTTTTCTTTCAAAGCGTAATGTTTTATCGATTTTCAACATTTCTCACTTTTTCTCGGTTCATATTCTGCGTATGAGTGTTAATGAAAGCAAAATCATTGTTGAGCGTTTTTCAGATTAATCCCGCCGACGCCACGTGTCACGCCGTCTGGCAACATTCGCCGTGACCAGTTTAGAAGACCGTGCCATACTTCCGACATTTTAAAAGATAAAAAATACTAAATAAAAGTCAAAAGTAGTAATAAAATGTACCCTAAGTCTAAAAAAATGTCGAAGAAAACTATGGTGTTGAGGTTTGCATCGTTGGAATGCAACGAAAATATTTTTTTCGTGATGCTCAATTTTTTGGCCGATTTAGCCTACTAAAAACACTGAAACGTTTTTGAGGATCCTTATAGTAGGAATGAGTAACTTAAATTTAAAAAAACATTCAGATATTAAGAATAACAAATTTAAAAAAAACGAAGGAGAATTTTCGTTGCATCCCAACGAAGCCAACTTTGGCATCATAAAAATCTTTCCGCTAAAAAAAAATCCTCAAGCCATTCACGTTATTGATCCATGAAAAAAAATGTAATAAAAATAAAGATATAAAAAACACAATTTAAAAAGAACTTTCGTTGCATTCCAACGATGCAAACTTGAACGTCATCAACGCCTCGAGTCCATGAGCGTTCTTGCACCTTGTCCCGTCGATCAATCGCCACAACGAGTCCAAATCGTGAGCTACACCTACCCGCTGGAGTTTCTCGCAGCGGATTCTGCTGCGTCAAAAATCACCGTCCCCAGGTCTCCTCGTCACCGAGGCACGAAGCACCAAACATTTTTTTTTCCCGACCAACTTTCGCGCTCCAATATGGATTTGATTCGGAATCCGATTCCCGCTGGAGGCACTTTGGAAAATTCCCGAGAGGTCAGTGCTTCGCCAGGTGATTTTTGAATTGGCGTGGCGGTTCGAGAAGATAGAGAGAAGGAGAGGGAAAGTAAAGAGTGCGGAGATATCGCGAAGACCTTTCGCTTGGCCGAGCAGAAACGAGACTGCCGCCAACAGCGGCAAACAGTCGGAGGCAAAAGCTCGCCAAGAACGATCGCGAAACCAAGGTATCTCGCATACGTGGGGATATATGTGTATATAGTCTGACATGGGAGTAGATAATACAGGGACGAGAAGAGACGGGGATTATGTATACTCGAGCTAAGAGGAGGAAGAGGGGGGGGGCACAGGGCTCCGCCCCACGTCATCGTCGTCATCGTCTGTTCCGTCACTCGCATTTTACCGTCACTAATCGCAAAAGAGAGAAAAAACGTACCAAGGACACTTCTGCTGGAATATTTGGTCAGTTTATCGCACGATGAGATCGTTGCTCTCCATTACGCTACCAACAAACGCCTTGTATGCCCCTTGCACGATGATACGCAGTCGTAAAAGATTCGTTGCCTTATCATTCTCGCCGCTTTTTTTTTACTATTTAGTGCTGAGCTTACGAGGTTGCCTGCTGGAAAAGTCTCCACTGTTGTTTTAGTTTTTTAAAAGATGATTGCGCACTTTGAGGCAGTGGAAGATTCAGATTAACGAGGCCTGATTTTGGTTCTGATGTGGAGAGGAAATCAGCGTTTGATGGGCTCGAGGAATGAGCTTTTTTCAGCTGGGATATACCGAACTTAATTTCGATCTCGTAGTAAAGGATTGTAGATATTTCGTATTCGTGTATGCCGTGCTTCTTATCAAAATTTTCGGAGATTTTTCCAGATCCTGCTCGTCTTGGTTGCCGCTCAGTTGGTTCTCCGGAGGACTCTGGCATTGGCGGGAAAAGAACGGGATAAGATCGCGATTTTTAAATTCGGTGATGGTTGGGGTGGGAATGAAATTGGAGTATTGACTGGGGGGGTGAGAGGGGGCAAAGAAACGCGATCGGATGCAAAAAGAAGAGATCAGCAGTTTGGAAGAATGTGATTAGATTTAGCAGTTTGACTTGATTAGGTTTAGCAGTTCGACTTGTTTAGATTTAGCAGTTTAGCTTGGTTAGATTTAGCAGTTCGACTTAATTAGATTTCGCAGTTCGACTTGATTAGATTTAGCAGTTCGACTTGATTAGATTTAGCAGTACGACTTGATTAGATTTAGCAGTTTGACTTGATTACATTTAGCAGTTCCACTTGATTATATTTAGCAGTTTGACTTGATTAGATTTAGCAGTTTGACTTGATCAGATTTAGCAGTTCGACTTGATTAGATTTAGCAGTTTGACTTGATTACATTTAGCAGTTCGACTTGATTACATTTAGCAGTTTGACTTGATTAGATTTAGCAGTTTGACTTGGTCAGATTTAGCAGTTCGACTTAATTAGACTTAGCAGTTTGACTTGGTTAGATTTAGCAGTTCGACTTGATTAGATTTAGCAGTTTGACTTGTTTAGATTCGGCAGTTTGACTTGGTTAGATTTAGCAGTTCGACTTGATTAGATTTAGCAGTTCGATTTAATTCAATTTAGCAGTTCAACTTGATTAGCTTTAGTAGTTCGACTTCATTAGATTTAGCAGTTCGACTTGATTAGATTGAGCAGTTCGACTTGATTAGTCTATGATCTATGATTAAGTCCAACTGCTAAATATAATTAAGTCTATGATCAACTCGAACTGCTAAATCTAATCAAGTTCGACTTGATTAGATTCAGCAGTTCGACTTGGATGGATTTAGCAGTTCGCCTTGATTAAATTCAGCAGTTCGACTTGATTAGATTTAGCAGTTTGGCTTGGTTAGATTTAGCAGTTCGACTTGATTAGATTTAGCAGTTCGACTTAATTACGTTTAACAGTTCGACTTGATTAGATTTAGCAGTTCGCCTCGATCAGATCGGCATTTCGACTTGACCGTGCGAACTTTGCGGATTCCCTAATATGGAGCCTGGTCACTGACCACAGGATGTGGAAAATCCTGGAGATCTTTCCCAGGCTGTCTCAGAATACAGACGCTCTCATCATACGCGGGGCGATTATTTCCAAAGGCAGCTCAGCACCTTGACACTTTCCCCAGCATTCCTACATCATGCCGATGTATTATTGAAAATTTTCCACGCGCCATAAAAGTTACAGTCCTCCCCTGAAACTGTTCCGGTGAGAAGTCGCCATGACAAGCGACAAATTAAGGTCTTAAATACTTTTGATTAAAAAAAATGTATGGTTTTTTTATTGACTTTAATTATGTATAAACATTTCAAAAATGATATGCTTGATATGTATAAACATCCCAAGAATGGTACGTTTCAAAGGAGAATGGTTTTACAACTTTAAACGCTTTTTTTGTGAAACGATGTTTTTAAAATTGGGCGGACTCGTAGTTCCTACGTTTTTCAACCGATTGACTTTAAATTTCTACTGTAGCTTTTTAGATAGATTTCCTCGCGGAAATCCACACGATTTTTACGATCGATCAAGAAGTGCGGTTTTTATTAACAAATTAAGACCTTTTTTTGTCGAAAGTGCGACTTTTTTTCAAAATGGTGCCAAATTTGTAAAAAAAATCGATCTTTCGTAATCGTGTGTACTTCGCTAGTAAAACTAATATAAATTACGGAACATTTTTTTTCCTCGGTGCTCGTGTGCGTCTTGAACGAGACCACCCGTGGAAACCCTAAAAAAATACGATTTTGTATGTGGTGGAAAATAAAAAATTGATTTGAGTACCTATAAGTATGTTTTAAAAAATACGATTTTGTATTTTTTGGAAAATAAAAAATTCATTTGAGTACCTGTAGATATGTAAAATAAACTCTCCAAACCTCATATTCATTGCTTTATAAGTATTTTTTTAATCCCAAAAAATCCTTTTTTTCCCCACCACCCAAAGGTATACATTAACCGGCGGTACAATCATTGCTGTATCCAATCTCGCGGATGCTCCTCAACGTCCACCGTCCAATCCCATTCCCGGTATACTATTCGCAAGTGTAATCTGGCCTGCGGTGACCAAAGTTACACTTTGTGCAAGCTGCGAGATTTTTCCTCTCGCGTTTCTCATCACTCCAAGAATTTGACTGGAGTCGCAATGGGCAGTGAGATTTTCCACAGATGAGGCATGCAGCGTGAGTTCGCGCTCGTAGACATTTACGAGTGGGTGTGGAACGTCATGAGATTGCGAAAGAGTCTTGCAGGAGTGTGAGGAGAGAGGGAGAGGGAGAGAGAGAGAGAGAGAGAGAGAGAGAGAGAGAGAGAGAGAGAGAGAGAGAGGAGTGAGAGAGAGAGAGATGAGGAGTGAGAGAGAGAGAGGTGAGGAGTGAGAGAGAGGTAGATCAAAAGAAAGAGCGAGGACGAGGAAAGACCACAGTGTTCGTGTGTATGAAAGACTTTACGGATAAATTGTGTACAACGTTCTTGCCTGTCTTGATCCCATACGCGACTTGTGCAAACATACACACACACACACACACACACATTCACATACAGATACTTGTAGAAACACACGTTTAACCGGCCGCCGGTCGCCTGTCCTTCTATGGCAAATCATGGAGGGCCTCTCGACTCCATACGTTCGCCAACACATACCTATAAAGATATCTCCGTTCTTTGGACTCTGAGGCTCCGAACGGAGTAGAAATCTTGCGACAAGATATTTAGACGTTTAGGCTCTTTAGGCCCTACAACCAATTATTTGTGCGTGTGTGTGTGTGTGTGTGTGTGTGTGTATATATATATATATATGTATATATATATATATATATATATATATATATATATATATATATATATATATATATATATATATATATATATATATATATATATATATATATATATATATATATATATATATATATATATGGTGTGAGGAAGGTCGATGCAAAGCCTTAAGGGGGTGATAGGTCACCTCATTAGGATCATATCTAACCTGGCTTACCTTAGTCCAAAGTCTAAGGATTTCGAGTAATCATAGTAAGAATGATTTTTGGAAAATTTCCCAAAATTAGGCACTTATTTGTTTACCTCTTATGTTAATGCTACTTCGTTAAAAAAGTAGTATAAGAGATATTCTTTTTTGGCAAGTTTTTGATTATTCAACACGTCCTATTTAGTTGGTTGTGTGGATACAGATGATTGTATTGGTGTTTGTCGATTGAGCACACATTAAGCTAAGACGCAAATAAGATTTTCGTTACCAATTATTATCTGTTCGAACATTATGAACGAGTTAGTACCTAATTTTGGGAAATTTTACAAAAATCATACTTACCATGATTACTCGAAATCCTTAGACTTTGGACTAAGGTAACCCAGGTTAGATATGTTCCTAAGGAGGTGACCTATCACCCCCTTAAGGCTTTGGATAGACCTTCCTAACACCCTGTATATACATATATATATATCGTGCTCGTATCTACGGAGGTGAATGCGTGGGTGTAGCACGAGACCCAGCACCGACGAGAGAGAACCTGTCGAGATATCTCTCGAAAAAACACAAAAAAAGAAACTTCGTACCAAAAATACCATCATGGCAGTTCGAAGGAAAGCAAAGAACTTCGGAGCTCCAGGTCGACGAGAAATGTACGGTATTCGATACCAAAAGTGAAACGAGACGATTGTTCTCTTTCATTCAATGAGTAATTATCAGCAGCTGTCGTTTGGTGTTGATTTTTTGTTCTCTGCGACTGATGATCCGGCGAAGGTTTTCTCTAACGGACGGTGGTTCGCATTACCCGCGAGCCTATCGCCTTGAGAATCTTAAGAATATGGCGTAATTGATATGAAATCGACGGTTATCGAATTACTGTGTGGAAGAGACGGTGGTCACCTCGCCGTATTTGATAACGCGCCGATATGCGACCTTTTATCCCACACACGCACTAGTCTGATGAATTTTTATCAAGATCTGAATATAAGTTCGTATTTGGTAAACTGGAGGGGGGCATTTCGCTGATGGATGCTGGAAAACATTTTTTTAGTACCATTTTTTAGACGTAGATACATTCAATAAAAGTTCGTAAGAAAATGTGCCAAATCGCCTAGAGGATTATAGGATAAACCGACCACTGAATGCACGGGGACCGGTGAAACGATGAGAGCTGATTTACAGTAGGTAAAAAAAGAATTTGTACACGTATTTTTCAAATTATCCTTTGAAAAAAATAAAATGCTCTATTAAGTTCCTATGTTCGATGGAATATACATGTTATACTTTAAATATACATGTTATCTGTTTGCCAAAATCTTGGGAAAACACGAACAAAAAAACAAAGCCAAATTAACAACAGTTTCGTGTTAGATGTACGAAAACTTTTTTACCCACTGTATATTCAAAATAAGTAAATAATATGAATTGTCGATAAAAACACTAATTACTATAATTTAGCAAACAAATCACAGGTGTCGTTAAAACCGATTTTTTAGTTTGATTTCGAATTTTCACGCTACATGGAATTTTTCGAGTTTGCGGTACTTAAACACCTCGCAAATTAGTTATAGTTACCATACGGCTGTGCACAGTTGGTGTTCGAAGGGCGAAAACAAAAGTTTTTATCAGTTTTGAGGGTAAGTTTGAGTTTTATTACTTAAAATAGAAACAATCTTTGATTTTTTGTAAAATTTTGCACAAATTCGTATTAATAAGTCAGAATTAGACATGATTATTCACTGGTGCTGTATTCTAACCACTTTCCAGTGAATGGACATATGGTCTCTGCTCTGATAATTATCGAAGCAGAATAAAATATTTTGCTCGTCTGCTGAGAATCGCAAAATTAATCACTTTTAAGAGATGACAATGTACATTTAATTAAATGTTGTAATATCCATTCATTAATAACAATAATTGTTGTAATATCCATTTATTCGTTTTCGAAAAATTTACATGATTTCCATTTCTCTGTCGAAACGAACTGGTAGTTTTTCCCTTCTTATTTATCAATTCTTCCAACATTATTTGTTGCAATTACTTCGAATATTTTTTTCTTCTATTAGAATAATAATTTTTGTTCGCTATAGCGACTGAAAAATTTGTTTTCATAATATTCATTGCACAGTCAATCTGAAGCATACAGTGTCGTTATTCGTCCATTCACTGGTCGCTTGATCTAATATTTTTTTCCCTCGAGCACGATGTAGCACGATGGACCTTATCGAAACTTCGTAGCTGAATTTTTTTAACTAAACTTTTTTCGTCCAATGAAAAAATCTCAGTATCCGTTATATATTCATTGGCGACACGCTCGAACCCCCTTAAATAGCCACAATCAAGCGATTGAATTAAATTGAATACTGAAATTTCATTCAATTAAATTGAATACTGAACTTTCATTCGATTAAATTGAATACCGAAATTCGATACAATTAAATTGAATACTGAAATTCGATACAATTTAATTGAATACTGAAATTCCATTCACTTAAATTGAATTAAATTTTTTAATATCTCCTGTTGTATTTTAATTTCCACTGCGGTAAAATGAATTTTTATTGTTCGTTTTGTAGCTATTTGCACTTCGATTTCCGGTGATGGATATTTCGTGCGGTGAAATTTATTTATCTTTCCATTTAATGGAAAATAAGAATGAATGCAAGCTCGTGTCGGTTGTGTGCACGCTCTTTACACCTGACTGTCCAAGAGGCAGCCCTCTGCTGTACTCGCGAATAAACGTCTACGTAAATATACATTTGCGTGTGGATTATTTACGGGTGTATGCCGTGCGTGGCTCCACGCAATGTCTCATTCGACTGAACAACGTTTTAACACCTTTCCGGTATAAAACGTCGTTCTCAGTGTTTCCGCAACATTTTCACACCTCTCTTTTTCTCTCTCTGGCTTGTGTTTGGGGGACTATTCCCATAGTCGAGGAGGAATGTTATTGAAAAAAAAACTGATTCCCGCGCTAATCAACAAACGGACCAATGACGAAACGTAGCAATATATATATATATATATATATATATATATATATATATATATATATATATATATATATATATATATATATATATATATATATATACACACCTATGAGACAATTACGATTGAGCCCAAATTTTCACAGCTCTCACCTTCGAGCTACGAGACCTACGAAAAGTCAATCAAAAAGGCCATTTCAATACCCACGTTGGTTTTTTTGTATGATACTGAAAAATCAATCAAATTGATGTTTAGACGGTTTTTATACATGTGTCGACGTAGGCGAAAACTTTTTTTTGGTAAAAAAAAAACAAAATGACGGCTCTGTCGTAGCTACACTGAGAGCGTTTTTTTAGGCGCTCTGAGGGAGGACGCAGAAATTTAATGGATTAGCACCGAGAAGAAAAAAACGTTATTTATATTAGTTTTATATTATATATATTATAATATTTTTATAATATATGTAATATTTATATATTTTATTATTATATATATATTTTATAAGCTTATGTATTTTATATATTAGCTAAAAAACGCTTCAACCGATTCTGATGAAATTTCGTCCAAATCTTTCTAACCTTATTGGCTAAAGCATGCCCCTATATGTTTTTGAAAAAAAAGTATTTATGTATTGCAAAATATAGCCATTTTTTTCGGAAAGTTCAATCTTTTTGTTTCAAAGCGAACCATTTAATCCATTGTCAACATTTATCACTTTCTATTGGTACTTATTCTGCGTATGAGTGTTAAGGGGGGATTGTCTTTTTTTTCGCAAAATTTACCGCTTTTTGGAAATTTTTTTGTGAAGAAAGTATACAACGGAAAACTTGTGAAACTTGGCATATAGTTTTATTGATCTGTTTACTACATACAAAAAAAATTTTGAACAATTTCATCAAAAAATCCGCCTTCCACCCCCCTCGACGCGCGATGGTCCTTTTTTGATGGTGTGCACGATTTCTCAAAAACTATTCAACCGATTGCCTTCAAATTTGGACAGAATGCTCAGCTGACATCCTTTTATCGTTTGATGAAGCAAAAAAGCAATACGTTTAATAGTTTTTTAATTTATAACAAAAAATCGATCAATTTTTTTCGAAAAATCGATACTTCAAGTTGAAAACGTCAACAAATCGTCAATTTTTTTTTCCCTTCATCGAACGATAGCTATATGTGTCTAAAGTAAAATGCTTTTTGGGTTTTTGTTGCAGGATGAACGTGAAGGCTGTAATCGTGCACACCATCAAAAAAGGACCATCGCGCGTCGAGGGGGGTGGGAGGCGGATTTTTTGATGAAATTGTTTAAAAAATTTTTTGTATGTAGTAAACAGATCGATAAAACTATATGCCAAGTTTCACAAGTTTTCCGTTGTATACTTTCTTCACAAAAAAATTCCCAAAAAGCGGTAAATTTTGCGAAAAAAAAGACAATCCCCCCTTAAGAAAATAAAAAAGTTTGTTGGTTTTTTCCTTCAGATTAACCCCGTTGACGCTACGTGTCACGCCGCCGGACAACATCCGCCGCAACCCATTTAGAAGACCGTGCCATACCCTCACCATGTTTAGAGATACATTTTTAAAAAATACCATGTAACAGCCAAATGTAGTGATAAAATATACCCTAAGTCTCAAGAATGGTGGGGAAATATTTCTAAAAAAAAAATCATGAAATTAAGAAATATTTCCCTCGCCCAACGGTATCTCCCCCTTAAAGCGCTCATTCGAATTCTGCGTGTACCCATGGAGGCATTTTGACAGTTGGTCTTTACTTGTTAGGTCGTTGTATTTTTTTTTTGCACAACGGCTGGACTAAACGACTCCACATTGTTACTTTCGCCGTTTAGACTGTTTCGTAAATAATTTTTTTTTGCGTATCATCCTTTTATATCTCTCTATATTCCGCGTATATTCTTGTGTTATTTATAAATAAGTTAAGCTAATAAAAAAACCTCAAACATTTTTTTCTACTCGGATGTCATCCCTTAAGGGGGTATCCCTCTTTGGAACCTCAAAACATCGTTTTATTGCATAATTGTTATTGTGTGAACTTTCAAGAATATTTTAAGACCAACCGGACCTTGAAATTCTAAAAATTGACGAAGTTACACGCATTTTAGTGGAACAGTGTGCTTCGGGTTTACCGCGATCCGTCGAGTTTGAACGCGATTATCTCGAAACTACATATCTTGACACGGCGAGATTGATATCTTGAGTAACTCTCACACTATTGACTTGAATTTGACCGGTTAGCGTTCAAACAGAAGTCATTTTTGGTTCACGATCGCATTTTTTAATTGGATAAACCATTTGCTAATAACAATTACTTCAGCATGCTGTTTTTGAAGAAGCTGTCATTTTTCGTATTTTTCGAAATTTCGAAAAGTGGATCGTGAACCCATAGCCAGTTGGATATCTTTTGAGAAAAAAATTGTTTTTTTTTTTTCGTTTCAGATTACATTTGAGCCTGGTAGAGATCGCGCCGTTTCGGGCCTCGCCGCTGGAGGACTGCAACGCCAACTGCAGCACCACGAGCACTTTGGAAGATTTTCTTCCGAAAAAATTACATTCTAACTACAAACATGTGTACAACATGCTGGGAAAAAATTAATTTATTCCAACCAATGTGTGTGCTAGAAAAAATACATCATTCTGACCCGTCAAATTGGTCTTCTACACTGAAAAAAAAACCAATTGAATCAAAAAAATATATTGGTTGATTCAAATAAATGTCTGATCGCGGAGTGCCACCGATATATGAGATTTACAATACTATAAAATATTGGAAAATGTGATTGATTCAATCGAAATAAAAAATTAACATTTTAACGAATAATGTACTTGAAAATCAATATCGGATATGATAAGAAAAAAATTACATATTTACTCAATAGAATTTTTATCTGAATCAAACGAGCGAAATTCAATTTTTCTTGTGTCCTCGAATCAACAATGTTCATGTTATGAATTGAAACGCTTTTTTTGTTCGTTGCAGATAATGCATTCAAAACTATATAATTTGTTCGCGATAATTTTTTAGACAGTTTCAATAATATATTGTTCTCGGCTAACAATATATCTTTTGAATGAATTAAAAACTCTTAATTTTATCACGTTATTAAAGTCATTAGCGTTTTGTTTGGACTAATAAATCCGTATTCACACCAACAATTTTACAATTGAATAAACGAAATTTCATTCAATAACACCAATGATATTGGATCAATAATTTTTTTCTCAGTGTAGAAAGGCATACCCCGTTAAACTATTGAATTATGAATCTCATCTCCGAGGGTCAAATTTCCAAGGTATTTCTTTTTTCTCCGACGATTGTGAAGAGGAAAAGTCCCTGGCAAGATTTCCCAGTCGCGCGTGTCGTTTCATTATTATACGCGACGGCAACAAACGCCACGATAAATAATCGCTAGTGTTTTCATCGACGAATAAATTAATCCGAATGCAGGAGAGACTCGATCGGTTGTACAGATTGTGTAAGACGAAACATATTCGTTTTCACAGTCGGTAGCAAGTCCTTAATTCGATTTTAATCGTGCTGAGGTTTCGAATCACATCGAAAGGCCCGCGCGGACTTCCTCGTTCCTGAAGCAACGCGGCGCGTGTTACCGTATTCGGAACGATCGTGGAATTGTTAAGCCGCGAGTGTGGGAAGAGATATATCTACGGGGAACCTCAACGATTCGATATTCAGTAGTAAAAGGCCGCACGGACACGGCACGTTGTATACGGAAGCCTTGTCGCGCGCGTCACTACGTACACGATCGTAGCTTATAATACTATCCACCCGGTTACGATATTCCCATGGCATAATTAAGGCGCGATGAAATGTTGATAGATAAATCGTTAAGGGGTTAGGCCACTCTAGAGGCCGAAAAAATAGACTTTTTGGGGATGTTTTTTTTTCAGAAAATCTACAAAATAAATCGAGATTACAAAAAAGGGTGTTTATCATACATATCAGTGACTGTACACAATAATTTTTATGAAGCGATTAATTTCAAAATGGCGGCTGTGCAGCGTTTATCGCAAAACTGCATTTGGTAAATATTCGGAACTGTCACTCCTGTCAGAATCGAGCGGATTTTTTTGTGTGATTTCTTACAGTTGAAAAACATCATATTTAAGGTAGTACCTCCACAGAAGAGTTGAATTAAGAAATGGTTGAAATTTGACATATACGTTATTTAATACATTATCCAAACATCTGTGCAATTTGAATAAGTTTGACCACCCCAAACCTGAGATATTTACACTTAAAGTTGGCTTGGTTTACACGTAACAAATGCGTTATGATGGGCAAACAGAGCATCATTAATTCTACCGTCAAAACTAAAATTAAGAAATTGATTAAAAAAACGAGGATAAGCTACAGTAAGATATCACGAATAATGTGAAAAAAAATGAGAATGATTCACCATCTAGTTTCCAAGATATAACCATGAGAAGCCTTCACAATTTTGGTGCAAAGCCTGGCAAAGCCTGGAAAAAAACAATTGGGGCAAAGCCTGGACAGTCCCGGCAAAAAGTTTACTGGCAATGGTCGATCAAAAACACAACACAAAATATATTTTACGGCAATAAATGATATCCATCGTATTATCTACTAGTACCGAGTCAATATTGCGTAGTTTTTGATTTTATTCATTACTAATTAAACCAATTATCAATCTTTTAAACATGAACATGGTATGTAAACTTTTGGTTGAGATTTCCGCAGAGGAACTACCTTAATATTATTATGGCAGCGCATCAACAAAAACAATGCCAATAAATATTTTTTTAAAGATCTTTCAAAGATCACGTCGTCCGAATTTTGGGATATTACCACGAGTATCGCGCCATATTCTTTCAATATTTCGTGTATATGCTCCCGAATCTGGATCGACCCAAACAAACCCAAAAACATTATGCGCCATTAAAATATAACTTAATATAAGGTTTTATAATCATAAAGAATTGATAAAAAAAAATGTACAGCCTCTTTTGGCAGGAGTGACACTTCCGAAGATTTACCCTGCATTATTTAAGTTGGCCGTAAACATAACTCAGGCAATTTTCAACTGATTCACTTGAATTGTTCAATATATCTTGAAAAATACATTATCTATGGAAGTACGTAGGATATTTTTTTATATTGCATAGTTCATTTGTTATTAAGAATTATCTGACGATTTTTTAGGCAAATTTTTCACTTTTCAAAAATTTGCGTAAAAAATCGTTTTTTCTTTCTAAAAAATTTGCCCAAAATCGAGTGAATGAAAGAAAAATAAAAGGATGGTTCATTCCTTCATTTTCGTGACTGTTTTCCAATGGTGTTAGTTTTAAATAATGATTTCCCAATGATTTTATTTTCGAGTAATGACTTTCGCATTATCTTACCGTCAAGTAATCATTTCCCTATAATTTTACTTGAAAATAACGCAAGTAATGATTTTCCGATGATTACTCATGATTTTCCAGTGATCTTACCTTCAAGTAGGTAATGGTTTCCCAAAGTAAAATAATTGGGAGATGATTATTTGGAGGTAGCACCATTGGGAAACCATTACTTGAAAGTAAAATCATCGGGAATCATTTTCCAATGATGACTTGAAAGTAAGGTCATTGGGAATAATTTTCCAATGATTACTTGAAAGTAAGGTCATTGTCAATGATTTTCCAATGATTACTTGAAATTAAGGCCATTGGGAATGATTTTCCAATGATTACTTGAAAGTAAACCCATCCGCAATCATTTTCCAATGATGACTTGAAAGTAAGGTTATTGGGAATAATTTTCCAATGATTACTTGAAAGTAAGGTCATTGTCAATGATTTTCCAATGATTACTTGAAATTAAGGCCATTGGGAATGATTTTCCGATTATTACTTGAAAGTAAACCCATCGGCAATCATTTTCCAACGATGACTTGAAAGTAAGGTTATTGGGAATAATTTTCCAATGATTACTTGAAAGTAAGGTAATTTTCAATGATTTTCCAATGATTACTTGAAATTACGGTCATTGGGAATGATTTTCCAATGATTACTTGAAAGTAAGGTCATTTGGGAATCATTGTCGAATGATTACTTGAAAGTAAGGTCATTGGGAATGATTTTCCAATGATTACTTGAAAGTAAGATCATTTGAAAATCATTACTTTACTTGAATCATCATTTATCTTAAAAGTAAAATCATTGAGGAATCTTTACTCGAAAGGAAGATCATTGGAAAGTCATTACTTGAAATTAATGATATTGCTTGAAAGTAAACTCATTGGGAAATCAGTACTTGAAGGTAAAATCTTTGGAAAATCATTACTCTACTTGAATCATCGTTTTACTTGAAAGTAATGATTTTACTTGAAAGTGAAATTATTGGGAAATCATTACTTGGAGGTGAAATCATTGAAAAATCATTACTTGAAAGTAACATCACTGGAAAATCATTACTTGAAGGTAAAATCATTACGTTACTTGAATCATCATTTAACTTAAAAGTAAAATCATTGGGAAGTCTATACTCGAAGGGAAGATCATTGGAAAGTCATTACTTGGATATCATTACTTGAAGGTAAAATCATTACTTTACTTAAATCGTCATTTGACTTGAAAATAAAATTATTGGGAAATCATTACTTGAAAGTAAAATCATTGGAAAATCATTACTTTACTTGAATCATCATTTTACTCGAAATTAAAATCATTGGGAAATCATTACTCGAAGGTAAAATGATTTGAAAATCATTAGTTCACTTCAATCATCATTTTACGTAAAAGTAAAATCATTGCGACAATAGAGAACGTTTTCCAGTGGTGATACCAGATTGTATCATTGGCCGTCAGTACGTAGACGCGCGTCTGAGCGTGCATTCGCTATTTCTACTGTTTCGCAAGGCGCGCGCGCTTTCCTGCTATCCATTAGTCGATGCTCGGTTTAATCGAACGCTCTTCACGAGTGTTTCGCGTTCTGAGGCACACCGGGTGAGCTCGAACCGCGTGAAAAGTTGGTCAGAGAACACGCCGAGTCTTATTCGTAGCGTATCTCGGTGTGTCTCTTGATCTGGGACAAGGACGTACCTACTACGCACGCTCACGATTAATCATACACGTCCGCGAGACGCGTACGCGCGTATTTGCGCGTGTGTTCGTACACGCGTTTTGCAACGGAGCCTCATCGAGACACTTCGGTGGAGCCCGAAGGCCGAACTCGGCTCGGATTAATGGGGATTTCCTATAAGGGCAATGGACACGAAAAAACGAATATCGAGCGCGATGAGTGGCCCAACTCGTTCTTTGATTCGTTGCTTATTGTGTGCGAATTTGAAAAAAAAAAACAAACGCAAAGAGATGGAAAACCGAATTCGACTTGAATATTATTGTATTTAAATTATTGTTGCATTTTTATTATAAATGCGATAAGTCGTCGAATATTAAATTGAAGGTAATTTAGGAGGATCGATTAGCACCCAGTTGACACTCCCCACCCATCCGAGTATTGGCCCAATGCTGCTCGATTTCGTAAGTATACTTAAATCACACGAGAGTGACGAATTCAAAAAAAGTGTAATCCATCAACTAAAATGACAAAAAAATCCATCCATAATTTCGAGGAGTCAAAAATGTGTTTTCACTTTTTATCACCACCTGGAAAATACGAATTCGGAGCAAACGGTCGAGAACAGCGCGATGAAAATTTCATGCCTTAACTCCCAAGAATCAAATAAGTAACGCGATGCCACGGATGGGCAACGAATCATAGTGAAAGACGAGAATAACGTTGTACCTTCGCTCAACAGTACCCAGTATTTCTCAACTGCCTCGAAAAATCTCGCAACCGGAATAAACTTTGGAGTATTCGATTTTTCACGTCACCGGAAATTCTGACACGAGTGCTACGAGAAACGAAGTTAAAAAAAAGGAAGGAAGCTCGACACATTGACAATAGATCTGGGAGGCGTACGGATGAACTGAGAGAGAATTTTTGAAAAAGCATTTCCGGCTCCCTCACGTTCTAGATTTTCTTCCCGAAGAGTTGACACGTGTGAATATATATATATATATATATATATATATATATATATATATATATATATATATATATATATATATATATATATATATATATATATATATATATATATATATATATATATATATATATATATACACATATACATATACATATACATATACATATACATATATATATTCACACACACAGGGTGTCCTGTTATGAATGGATAATCCTGCAACTGTCGATAGGTCAGATCATGCCCCACCACATCCTAGAATTTCAGTTCAGCAAAAGTCCCACGGTTTTCGAGATAAAAATAATCTGATTTTGGTTTTTCACATGCCATTTCTACAAATGATTAAGGAAATGTTAAGGAAACTTTATGAAACAAGATTTTATGCAGAATTTTCATACAAACCAATTCGAACATCTGACTTCGATAATCTGCGGTGTAAAAAAATGTACTACGCATATCGTGCCAATTATTTTAAAAAATTGCTTAGTTATTGTCGATTCATATCATTTGTAGAAATGGCATGCAAAAAATCAAGAGCAGATGATTTTTTTTCAAAAAAACAACATAAAGCTCAAAATCTCTAAAACCGAGGAACTTTTACTAAACTGAAATTCCAGCATATAGTGGGACGTAATCTGACCTATCGACAGTTGCAGAATTATTCATTCGTAACAGGACACCCTGTATATATATATATATATATATATATATATATATATAATGTATGTATGGATATATATGTGTGTGTGTGTGTGTGTGAGGAAAGTCGATGCAAAGCCTTAAGGGGTTGATAAGTCACCTCGTTGGGAACAAATCTAACCTACGTTACCTTAGTCCGAAGTTTAAGGATTTCGAGTTATCATGGTGAGTATGATTTTTGGGAAATTTCCCAAAATTAGGTACTAATTCGTTTACCTCTTATGTTAATGCTATTTTTTTAAAATAGCTATCTTTATTTTTCTTTATTTTATAAAAAAATATCTTCATTTTTCGACAAGTTTTTAATTATTCAACACGTCCCATTTAGTTACTCGTATGGATACAGATGATTGTATTGGTGTTTGTCGATTGAATACACATTAAGCTAAGACGCAAATAAGTTTTTAGTTACCAATTATTGTCTGTTTGCACATTGTGAACGAATTAGTACATAATTTTGGTAAATTTTCCAAAAATCGTACTTACCATGATAACTCGAAATCCTTAGACTTTGGACTAAGGTAACCTAGGTTAAGGCGGTCCTCTAGTTTCTCGGGTCGAAAAAATCGATTTTTTTTTCTTCATAAATCACATCTACACCATGTGTAGAAAATGTGTGCCAAAGGATTTTTCGATATTCGAAGTGGTTCACGAGTTACGGCCCTAGAACGGAGCAGGTATACGGAGCGCGCGCCGGGAGCGCGAACTTTCAAACGCGTTTTTCTCGAAACACCATTTTTCGAAACGATGACCACGATATTTCAGAAACTACTGCACCGATCCTGTTCAAATTTATACAGCATCTTTAATATGTTATAAGCCAGCGATTGAACTAGGATTATCATGATTGCTTCGATAGTTTTTTTTTGTACGAGCGAAAAACTTAAGAAAAAATGAGTAAAAAATAGAATGTAATTTTCAAAAGTGTATAAAAAAGTCAATTTTTGTAATTTAGAATTCACTCTAGTTCAATCGCTAGTCTTAAATATGAAGATTAAAATGCCGTTTGGTTTTTTGATTTCAGATAAGCAGAACAGCCGCAATCTTGGTCACCGTCAAGCACCTCTTTTACTTGATGTCTTCCTGTCGGCCACTATAACGTTTATTCTATTATATATTTTGACTTCAAAAAATTTGTAAAGCTCATTTAAATGTTAATAAAGATTATGCAAAAATAATGAGATTGATTATTTCGATGCTTTGCCCGTAAAAAATTATTGAAAAAGCCGTAAAAAAACCGCCGAGAAACTAGAGGACCGCGTTAAATATGTTCGTCACGAGGTGACCTATCACCTCCTTAAGGCTTTGCATCGACCTTCCTAACACCCTGAATATATATACGGGCAAAAAAAGTTGAGAACGAGGCAAATGGGGTTGGAGGTGGCGCAACACGCGTCGACGTTTGTTAAACGTCAACCGGTGGAAAAAAAAATGGCGAGCAAAGAAAGCAGAGTATGGGACAGCAGGGGAATCCCTCCATTGTCTTGTCACCGAGTTGCGCGTTTGTCTGAAAGTTGCGCCAGCATTGTTTACCCCTCGGCTCGGGGGTTTTTACCGACCTGCGATTCAACCGACGATTATTTGGCGTACTGCACTCTACTCGACACTCCGTCCCTCTTTTCCTAATCATCCCCTTCATTCGTTTCTCGCGCTAGACTGCGTAGAGATTTATTTCACGACAGTGCTTCGAATTGCACTGGATTTGAATGCACCAGACTTGGGCATACTCGCTCCATTGTGGATTTTAAAAAAAGAGAAAAATCGGCGAAGACAATGAAATAGATTTTCGTAATCGGCGGTTTAGAATGTTTAAATTGGGAATCGGCGATCTCCAGTCGCAAGCCGCATTGGCTGGGGCCCATACTTGGATGGGTGACCGCTCAGACCCCACGATACGAGGAAACGTTCGAAATAAATGTAAAAATAAAATGAAAAACTTTACATCGTTGGAATGTGGTGCAAATTTTTTTTGTATTGTTTAAAATCGTTTTTTTAGCAAATTTCGGCTACGACGATCGTTGAATAGTTTTTGGAAGTCTTTCTAGATATCTAGAACGAGAAGCTGCGAAAAAAAAACATTTTGGTCACGATACAAGTTGATGAGTAAAATAATGAAAAAGAATCGCCTTTGCATTACGATTGCAGAGGAAATTCGTGCACCCGTCGAAAGTTCTCGGAAAAGTGAACTTTCTCACCGCTAAATAAGCGAGACGCGGGACGAACCGCGTTCACTTGAAATTCTTTCACCGTCGAGTCACATTTTCCCTTTTAGGAATAGCCGCTACGTCAAATTCGGTACGAACTCACACTTTTCTCCGTAATTCAGTTTGAAATGTTCCGTAATGACAATTCCATATGATACGAAAGCTCAACAAGGATATTGCGTTGAAAAATGTCGCGAGATAATTTAGAATGTTTTGCGGAGTCTTGAGTGACCTCTGAACAATAATGAAAATTTCCCTTCGGAATTAATCACATAAATTAAAATAATTCGATTAAAATAATTAAATTTAATGATAATAAAATTAAAATAATTAAAATAATTCCATTAAAATAATCACATTAAAATAATACCCTTGCATTATCGTACAGAATAGCGATAAGCTCGTTTCAGTAATAATTATTATACTTCTGCCGCACCACAATTATAATTGAAATTCCCCTTCGGAATTAATCGCGATAACTTCCCGATTATCGCACAGAATAGCAATAAGCTCATTTCAGTAATAATTATTATTCTTCCACCTCAGTACAATTATAATCGAAATTTTCCATCAGAATTAACCGCAATAGTTCTTTAATCATCGTGCAGAATAACATTAAGCTCGGTTCGGCAATAATTATTGGGATGTTGAAAAAGTTCTCCCTGTTTGTTCGTAATAATTAATGCTCTATTTAAAAAAAATCATTACCAATGTTTTTAAACGTTTCGAAACTGTTGTGTGATCAACTCCTAATGATTCTGCGAGTTCAGGTAGTGTCTGAAATGAGTCTAAGTGAAGTAATGCCCCCAATTCAATACATCGGCAGCATTATTTTTGCATGTTATTTCCTACAGAGCATAGTCGCCGTAAGTTTCAACAATAGTTATGTGTGCTTCAGCTGCAGATTTTTACTAGCTTTTATTTGAATTGCTTGGTTCGTATGTTTCAGGTTTGAAATTTGTAATCCATTTTTCAAGCACTTGCTGGCTTCCGATTGAGCTGAAATTTGGCACACCTATTAGTCCAGTAAAAGAGACGAAAACCCAACACTTTTTAGCGTAGAATATGATATTTTTCACGGAAGGTAGATGGTTGCATACTGAAAGTAACCCCAATAAAATGTTGCCCCTCAACTCTCCCCAACCCTAAGAAATAGGGGTTGAAAGCTTAAAAATCGCCGTATCTCGATAATTAATAGCCCGATCAAAAAAGATTTCAAACAAAAGTTGTTTGGAATAATAAAATACGTATAAAGTTATCTGACGTCCAACCCCCTATCTTTGAAAATAGCAGCGATAATTCCACTCCGCTCGCACAGGCGTTAACTCCGAATTTTCGAATCGTTTTTGTGCCGCTATTTTCAAATATAGGGGGTTGGACGTTCGATAACTTTATATGAATTTCATTATTCCAAACAACTTTTGTTTGAAACCTTTTTTGATCGGGCTGTTAATTATCGAGATACGGCGATTTTTAAGTTTTCAATCCCTACTTCTTAGGGTTGGGGCGAGTCGAGGGGCAACATTTTGTTGGGGTTACTTTCAGTGTGCAACCATCTACCGTCAGTCAAAAATTGATATTCTACGGTAGAAAGTGCTGGGTTTTCGTCTCTTACTGGACTATACATTACTTCGGTGACAATGCAATAATATGGTACCATGGAACCCTCCCGATGGTGGAGGTGGGCGGTGGGCAATGCAACTCCTTACCAGCATATATTAGGACAGCCGAGTTGGTGCTCATTTGTTTTGGTATCATGAGCCCTTTTCATTGCACATGATAACGAGAGTCTGATAATAGTGGTGGGAGGTGGGAACTGAAATTTCCCAATGGCAAATGGTAGGACAATGGAGTCGGGCTCATTAACTTTGTTGACTTGAGTACTATTTGTAATTCCACTATTATAAAGTTTCTCGCGAAAGCTTTACAACCTGGCAAGGTTTTTGATTACGCCGATTACTGAATGGCATGGAGGTCTGGCACGACAAATAAGTAAACAAAGTCTAATACTAAAAAGTATGAAACAAAATAAACGTAAAAAGAAACTTTTTTTAAACAGGCAAAAAAATAATGTTTAGTAAAATTTAAAATCGAAGCAGAATAACTAAAAAAGTCCCTTCCTTGGTCACTCATCATAAGTGCAAGTACTTAAAAGGTACATAGACGCAGATATTTAAAAAACATGAAGTAAACATTTTAAAAGCTTGAGGCTTCAAACGTCATAGGTGCTAATATTACTTTAAAATTTGTGAAAAAGCCTCAAGCTTTTAAAATTTATATTGCATATTTTTTTAAAAAACCTACGTTTCTATACCTTTTAAGTGCTTGCACCTATGATGAGTGACCGAGGAAGGGACGTCTTGTAGTTATACTGCTTTGATTTTCAATTTTACCGAACATTATTTTTTACTTTTTAGTACAGTACCTTTTAAATAAAAGTTTGTTTTTCAAAGGTTTTTTGCGTTTATTTTTCAATAAACTAATGCAGTAAAATTCCGCGCAAATACTTGTCTTTTGGCACGAAATTTAACATCTATAACACTATGAAAAAAAAAGTTGTTTACACTTCGGCGAAATGACATGCACTGAATTTGCAGCTTGCTTATAGTAAGCTTCGATAGAATGAAGATAATTCTTCAATAGAATGAAGATAATCAAATTCCGAATACGCAGCACAACTCAAAAGCCTGTTTTTAATGGAATTAAATTCCATCCATCTACTTCAAAATTCATCACACAGAACATGTTTTTAACTTAACTTCTTTATAGATGCGTTACCATCTCTGGTAACGCCATCTGTTGGAAAACAGCGAGAACTTATTCAACGTCCCAATACTATTTTCTCCCTTACCGCAATTATAATTTGAATTTTCCTTCGTAATTAATCGCAACAATTCACTTATCATCGTAAAAAATAACACAAAGCTCATTTTGGTAATAATTATTATTCGCCTACCTCACCGCAATTATGCTCGAAACGGCCCTTCGGAATGAATCGCAATAAATCACTGCATTACTCACTGTGTACGCGAGTCCTTCGAGGACAAAAAAATTGTCGCTTTCACTGAGCGAAAAAAGTCGAATTCGTGCGAGCGCTCAAGCTCATTCGCGAGGGTGGAAAAAAAAAGAGGGAATCGGAGCGCGAGACGAGAATGACTCCTTCCAACGAGAATCTTCGGGGCGTACTGACGATTGTATGAGAAATAGCACAAAAGGCATCGAAGCCGCCGCGGTCGGGCTCTCCTCAGCCCACAGTAGCGACGAAGTCTGAATCAACGAGGCGCCTCTTGGTTGCCAAGAATAACTCGGTCGTGCCCCACCAACGACTATATGCACGTACATTTGAGAGGGAGACCCGAAGAAATAACAAAGTATGTGTGAGCGAGTGTGTGTGAGAGAGAGAGAGAGAGAGAGAGAGAGAGAGAGAGAGAGAGGGGGGGAGAGAGAGAGAGAGAGAGAGAGAGAGAGAGAGGAGAGAGAGAGAGAGAGAGAGAGAGAGAGAGAGAGAGAACGAGTGAGATGCTTTTTGCGGAGGCAAGAGAAAAAAAGCCCACCTAACTCACGCATCCTTTCCTCCCTCGCTCGCACTCCGCGATGATGCACCGTTGTGGTCAGTGAATAGAAGCATTTCATTTCCCCTAATCTCGCTAATCTCGTCAAGGCGGGACACCACCGAGACGGGTCGAAAAAATCGTTTTTTTTTTGGCATTTTCTCACAGTTTATTAAAAAATGTGTGAAAAAAAGTTCAAGTCAAAATATTGATAATTGCCCCAAATTACAGACGATTTAGTGGGAGCAGGTAGCGCAACGATTTGCGTACGCTTAAACTTTCAATCGCGTTTTTCTCGGAACGAATTTTCTCGATCTGCACGGAAAAAAAGAAACAGCGAAAATCACAGTATAAACCGCATAAAAAACAGGGTGCCATATTTCATTTTACAGTAAAACACAGTAATGTAAATCCCGTCCTACAAAAATGACGAATTTTCCTGTGCACACTGAGATTTTTACAGTTACACTGGCTTATTTGCAGTTCGGTACTGTGAATACATCAGTGTTTTCAGTAAAAATATTCAACTGTAAAATTTACACGAGCTCGCTGATTTTTATACTGTACGCAAACTGCAAGGGTTACAGTGTACACTGTATTGAGTACAGAGTGATTCATTAAATTGTGCAGTGTGGCACGGTAGTTTTACTCTTCTTTCGACAGTTCGTGACGTTATCTGTGCACTCTGAGATTTTTACACTTGCACTGGTTTATTTGCAGTTTGATATTGTGAATACATCAGTGATTTCAGTAAAAATATTCAACTGTAAAATTTAAATGCGATCACTGATTTTTATACTGTACGCAAATGAGGCACGAGGTGAGGCACGAGGCCAGGACACAAAGGATTGCCAGTTAGTAGTGCGTAGTTGATGGGACGCGGACATCGAAATTTGTGCCTCAGAATTCAAGGAATTATAAAGAAAGAAAGAATTATTTACAAAAAGGTACGTTCTTGTGTATGTGACTGATTTTTTTATATTTTCTACACATTTTTTCAAACTTTTTTTATGGATAAACTTTTTTTTGTGTGTCTTATTCACTTCATTCTATTCTTGATACATATATACATTGTAAGCAAAGGTTTCGCCGATTTTTTTTTATTTATTTTTTTTATAATCAAATTTACAGTGTGACGTTGTAAACGGTATTCACTGGTCAGGACTTGTCTCACGCGTGGCGCGACCAGGACACAAAGGACTGGCAGTTCTTTCAGCGCTATCTAATGTTATTTTTACCTCTAATTTTGTATAATATACGATTTGTGGCACTATTAAATTACGGGGTTCATCAAGTTTGAATTACAGTATTAAAACTAAAACGTTTCCCGTGTTTATACTGTAAAAAGCAACGATTGAAAACTAAAACTATATCTGTTGCTAACCAGTTTCTAGAACAGAGGACTTCACTGTTGAAACACCTACATAAACTCTGTCGATATAACTGGCGCATTCATTGTACATAATACAGATTAACCAACTGTCAAATTGCAAGTTTTGTTAAATTTATATAACAGTGTTGAACTGTCAAAATTTACTTTTGACTACACTGTATTTTGGACTGTGTGTTCCAGTAAAAGATACAGTAGAGCGGTTCGAGTCCAAAGAAGACAGTATAGGAACTGTAATAATTTACTTTGAGCACACTGTATTTTGAGCACTGTGTTTCAGTAAATATCGCTGTGCAATCGCTCGAGTCCAATGCGAACTGTGTAGCCCCTGTATTTTGTACTATTTCTTTTTTCCCGTGTGTCCGGAATCATAACTCTAGCTATACTTGTCCGATTTTAAATTTAAACTTTTTATTTAACCCCTCAAATTGAATTTTTTGAACGTATTCTTGAATATACTTTAAGAAAATGCAAAAAAATCGAACTTTTAGACGACTCTAACGGCCGAAAAGAAGGCCTTACTTTGGCGAGTTTTTTGGGAGTATAATAAAAAGAATGGGAGCTCTTTTCAGAGGGATTATTCAGCATATATTTTAGTATAGAACATTTTTTTAATTATTATTTTTGTACAAAATGGCGGCAGGCGAGCCAATCTTCGGAATGATGTTTCTACAAAAACACCTCCAGTAGCGGACAAACTTCTCGTGAAATACAAGGTCTGGAATGAAATACCAAAAAAAAATTTTACCCGTATAGTTTTGACTGTAGACGTACGTAGGGATTTTTTATTCAATCACATTTGGCAACAATGGCGCACTTTTGACAAAAAAAATCGATTTTATGCAAAAGAAAGCAGTAAATTGTTGAGAAAATGAAAAGTTTACATTGAATCAAAAAACCCCTACGTACTTTTATGAAGGAAATAATCGTGAAGCTACTGTCAAAATTTCAAACTGTTCCCTGCAACCGTGTTGAAGTAAGTGTTCGCTAAGATTGAAAAAAGTAGTTTTGAGAAAAACGCGTTTTTATGATGGTAAAGGATTGTTTAAGCAATTAAAAAAAAAAACTATTTTTTTAATCCTCGAGTGGTTTTACCTCTTAAAAAATCGAAATTTCCGTAATTGCAATAGCTATGGCTGTACGTAGCGGTTTTTTTTATTTCGTTTTTTCAAGTCCCCGAATATGAGTAAACATGTCACCAAAATTATACTTTTTTTTTAAACCTGCAATTTGTGATTTTTTTTTCGAAAACCCGCTTCTTCCAAGGAGATCTACTATAGATTACTATAGGATTTACTATAGATTATAAAACGTTTTTTATTTATATAGATAAATAAAATATATAAAAGATTATAAAACGTTTTATTTTTTATTTTTCACTTTTTTATACAGAGGCTCCATTACACCTTAATAACGTCCTTAATTTTCAATTTCATAAAATAAAAATTTACACGAAATAAGTTAAATGCATGTTTAAAATCGTCACTTTTTTCCAAATCCCAAATAAATAATCTAGCGGACAAAAAAAATCGAAAACAACTACCTTTTTTCGGCCCGTCAGTCGGACTTTCCTCGTTTCCCATGCGCGAATAATGCAACGAATTTTTTTTTTCCCGGCTCCATCGGAATTCGCTAAAAAAAATTACACGCGGTGATGTCATCCGTGTATAATTTTTTAGCGAATTCCAGTCGAACGAAAAATACAGAGTTTGGAAGCACCGAACGTGGAGCGGCTGTGAAACGGCCCTCGTCGTTTTCCATCGGACGTCATCTGCACGATGGTTTTTGGGCGATTTTTCATTTCCACTGCGCGCGGAGCTTGATTCAAGCCGTTTTAGAGGGGGGCAAGCGCATCCGAGAATAAATGGGCGCGCGCGTATCTTCATGCGGTGGCGAGCATTCTGGAGCGACTTAATGCAAATTTCAACGAATCTTCGTCATACTCCTGTCTCGCCAAACAGGTAATTTATAATTCGCTGGGATGATGGCAAATTGTTTATTGCGTGATGGCAAATTGGGATGACGGCAAATTGGTTATTGCTAAAAATGGAATATTTGAGTGTTTAAAGAGTTATTTGTTTTGTCGAACCAACGAACATTCGGAATAAACAAATATAATAGTGCTTTATTTCAATATTTTGTCGGCCATCCGTGAGAGAAGGATTTTTACTGATCGCGAGCTGAGTGATTTTTTTTCTCAATGTCAATTCTTCGTTTAGTCAATCGGTTTGCTATCGTCTTCCACGTTCATTAATTTCAAAGCCCTCGGTTATAAGTTGAGGAGATTCGATTGTCATAATTACATTTTTTTAGCGTTACCTTCGAGTGGGAAAATATTTTTGACCCTTTCGTATAGGCTTAAATGATGTGTAGACATCACAAGAATTATGTATAAAAGCAATTATATACGAGATTTTTGTTAAGTTTATTTTTAGATGTAGAACCTGTTTCCGGAGCGCCGTGGAGCGCTCCAAAACGCACGAAACAGCCTAGACGGCGAAAGTAGCAATTTGAAGTCGTTTAGTCCAGTCGTCATTTTTATAAATAAACCGAGACCGATTTTGAGAGAATTTAAAAATATCAACACAATGCCATTTTTCGAACAAACCTTTTTTTAAAATAACCGTGTGTTTCTTTCTCGCAAAATTAATGAAAATGATGATTTTTTTTAACGCTGCTAATCCATAAAAGTTCTCCGTCATTGCGCCTAAAAAAACGCTCTTTACGAGAGGAACATCACTCAAGTGTCCGCGTTCGATTTTGTTGACACTCATATATAAGATAAAGCATTGAAAACTATTGGACAGGTCCTTTTATTCATCGGCGGAAAAACGGTTTTAAGGGAGGAAACTACCCCTCAAATGCGTGTCACACCTACATTTAATTTTCTTTCAATACTTCTATAGTGTATTTTTCATCGCTTTACATTAGAAGAATTTTGCTTTCGTTCCATTCAGATTGGTCTACTGCTTGTGGGTGAAACTGCAAAGTCACCCTTCGACACGCCTTTTTTGAGGGGTGGTTTCTCCCCTTATATATATTTAATAATCCTTTCATAGTTTTCAATGCTTTATCACATATATGAGTTTGAACAAAATCGACGAATATAAAATAAAACAAATAAAGTATTTTTTTGTATACTAAAATAAATAAACCCTCAAAATCTCATTTTTATTTATCTTTTAGTATTCTAAAAAAAAATCTCAAAAAAATCTAATTTTTCGGTGAGCCACATAGGATGAAACTTTAATTATGATACATCATTTCGGACTTTCATATGATTCATCATTTTCGTGAACTAATTCATCATTTGATGAACATTTTTCATGAACATGATTTCTTTTTTCATTAACATTTTTCAGGAACATGATTTCATTTTTCATTAACATTTTTCATGAACATGATTTCATGAACATTTTTCATGAACATGATTTCTTTTTTCATTAACATTTTTCAGGAACATGATTTCATTTTTCATTAACATTTTTCATGAACATGATTTCATGAACATGAACATGATTTCATTTTCATGAACATGATTTCATGAACATGAACATGATTTCATTTTCATGACCATGATTTCATTTTTCATGAACATGATTTCATATTTCATGAACATGATTTCATTTTCATAAACATGATTTCATTTTTCATAAACATGATTTCATTTTTCATGAACATGATTTCATTTTTCATGAACATGTTTTGATGAACATGATTCATTATATCGGGCTCTCACGAAGTGATCTGTTTGAATTCCAGCCGCGTTAATATTCCGCGATTTCATTCATGCACTATAATACCGAGGCGAAGCTTTATTTTCGTCCGCACACGGGAAGTTGTTTCAGCTCCTATCGCTCTTTTTTTCAACTCCGTATACGTGAGCGCACACTGCCGGCAAATTAGAGGCTCCAACGTTTCTCCCTTTTCCGGAGCAGAATGCGAGAAATCGTCGCGGATAAAGCCGAATAACATGGGCATTGAATTTTGAACAATACGTAAAAAAAAGTGCCATGCCCTCTTTACGTTCGTACCGACGAAAAAAAAATCAGCGGTTTTATTTCACAGCGTCAAACGTCGAGACAAAAATGAAACAATGAAACATTGGGGGTTTCGCGCGTACGGCGATTAAATCGAAAATGGGTCAAGGTGAGGCCTTCGTCCCTCCGAGTTTCGAGGTCGTCAAAGTTCGATTTTCGCTGCACCCGATGCGCACAAGCGCACGCACATATACATGAACGTCAACTGGCACGCTCCAGCAGCGAGTGGAATGTGCGCTGCAGTGCAATCGAGATGAGTGGAATTGAGCCAGATTGAATTGTACACCCTATCGAGCCCTTTCGTCGAAGAAAAAGCCGCGGGAGAAATGCAAAATTGATGAGTGAAACAAATTCTGATTTTACTCCATAATTATATCCATTAGAACCATTGCTTCCATGTCGGAATTGTGTATGAGGAGCTGACGAACAAAACCGGACTTGTCCGCACTACGACAAATATTTTTTATTTTTCGCGATTTTTGAGCACACCTTGATTAGGTGTGCTAAAAAATATCCGAAATATTTTGAATCAAATTCGTCTCCAACCACCTTAAAATTTGTTGAGAACCGCCTTTCTGACCGAAATGGCGGCTTTTTAGGAACAAAAATGAATAAAATTTGAATGAAAAATTAATTTGACGTAGTGTGGTAAAGTCGGGTTTTGTTCGTCAGCTCCTCATATGTATGACATTTATTTTCCATCATACATTAATTCTTATAATCTCAGATGAAAATCTGTTTTTTTTCTTCAAAATTTCAATATATTCAGAATGTTCCAAAAGTCTAATTTTAAATTAATACTCTATGTTCACTACAAAAAATAGCGCGCAATTAAAAATGTCGGGTCATTTTGAGACACCCTTTAGTTACGTAAAAATGACATTTTTCATAGTTTTTGTATGCTCGAGGTTAAATTTTCCGCCGCGGTGTTTAAAAAAGTGATTTCAAAAATCGACGATCGTCAACGACTCGTATTTATTGTTATCTTGAATTACCCGTTTGGTTTTTAGATTTCAGATGGACTGTTCGAGCTGGAGAATGTCCACCGCCAAACGTCGCAAAAAATGTCATCATTTGCCAGCGGCCATGTTTTTGTTGCCTTCTTGTATTTTTGATGATTTTTATCAAAGACTCTGGCAATTCTTTAGGTAAGTGACTTTTTCGAATAATTTCGAATTTTTCAAAAACCCAAACAAACCATTGGCGTCGAAATGTTCAAAAATGCCCTATTTTATC
>OY723392.1:20577851-20645351 GCA_963210295.1 Ophion ellenae
AAAAGTCCAAAGCCGCAGGGATTTTCCGTCAGGACTTCCGCATGTGTCTAGGTACCGTTCAACGTTGTCCAAGCAGCACGAACTTTCGGAATGAACGAACGTGGCGAGACACACGATCAGCTTGCATTTTTGCAGCGAGTCTCGCGCAACGTTTTTCTTTCCTGACAGTTCGAAGCTTCTTCTTAAAACTGCCGAAAAAATCGACAACGCTCTCGGGATGAATGGCAATTAGCGGAAGGGAAGGATAAATTCCGAAAAGCCCATGCCGAGGGGTTAATTCGCAATTTCATGTACCCATTTATTTTGACTCGTTGATCACGAATAGTGAAACACCCGCAAATTTGATTTTCAAGGTCAAAACACAAAAACTATTTTTTTAAAAGTTTTTCTATTTTATTTTAATAAATGTTGATCTTAGAGAAAAATGTTTCCTACAAAAGTTGTAGTCCATGCAAAGATTGTTCTTTTTATGTTACGTTATATACAGGTCTAAAACGATTCTATTTCGAGAAAAATGTGATAATGCTCCAATAAGTGCATTTTGCTAAAGTCCATTAGTTTCTATAGTATCTACTTACGGACTTTACCGCGGGAAGGTTGGAGTCTTTAAAGTGCAAATCCAAGTGCACCCCAAACAAATTTACGGGTATTTTAACTATCATATTCGTGATCAGCGAGTCAAAATACATTGGTACACGAACTTCCAAATTAATCGGCTGTCTGGGCTTTTCGAAACTACACCCGAAAGGGATTTACACTTCCGGCAAGTTCCGATTGGTGGAGAGTCAGAAACGAGGAACGTTTCCCGCGTACCCGTGGGATTAGTAAAGACTGCCAATATGCAATTGGAGGGAATAATGTATTAGGGCGTTGAATAAGTTCTTGCTGTTTTCCAACCAATGGCATTACCAGAACTGCGTCCGAGTAGTTTAAGATGGTAGCGCATCTATAAAGAACCACTATAAGCCAGCTTGAAATTCAGTGTATGTCATTTCGCCGAAGTATAATCAACTTTTTTTTTCATAGTGTTGAATATGTCAAATTTCGTGCCAAAAAAGAGCATTCGCGGGTGATTTTATTGCACTACTTTATTTTTAAAAATCTGCAGCTGAAGCACACAGAATTCTTGATGAGACTTATAGCGACCATGTTCTGTCGGAAACAACATGCAGAGATTGGTTTAGACGCTTCAAAAAATAGTTATTTCATTAATGAAGCATTAATTTTTACGAAAAAACAGCGAGAACTTATTCAACATCCTAATAGTACTGTCCATTACTCTTGATTGGTAGTCATTCATTGGACAACGCTAGCCGGAAAGGGAATGTTATTGTGATCCTGCTTCTATTGTGACTGTCTTCACCCAAACAGGTTTTTTTTTGTCGACTCGCCAATACATCGAAGAAGAGCAAACGCCATGTCTGTATTCTCTTTCGGTGGAGGACTTTTTGGGTCCAATCGTTTGTACACCTATCGCGTGTTCATTAGAAACATTCACACCTGGGAAGTCACCTGGGAAGACAAGGAAGCGTAAGAGACTCACCGTCATCGCTGTTTTCCAAATTTGTGTAGCTGTCCCAATGGAGAATGGGGTCGTGGTGGGCGGACGCGTGTGGGACAGCCGGTGTCGGGGCTGGCACGGGGCCGTCCTGACGTCGAGCATCCGTAGTGAAGTAAAGTGTAACGACACTGTCCGTTGGACACCTGGGATCCTGGCACGCAACGTCCAATTCCGAGCGTGGAAACGACACGACGTTTTCCGTGATCACACAAGTGTGGAACTGCGTATGAAAGGGGGCACAAAAAAAAACAAAGAAAAATAACGTGAATGATCATTTTTATTTGCGCGAGCCAGGAAATGAATTCTTTTTTTCCACGGTAAATATGTCGAGTGTGTAAGCTTTTATTTTGCATTGAAAATAACGTTTGAAGACAACGTGGGTGAGAAATGAAAACCGATCCAGTTGTTTTTCGCAAAAATGTTGACGTCCTTTTTCTGGATGCGATTTTGTGTTCTGCCATTTTTTTTCCTGTTATGGCAGTAATGCAGTTTAGAAATTTGAAAAAATCGACTTTTTTCCAATTTCTTGAAGAATATATCCTCAAAGGCAAAATGTCGAAATTCCGAATATTTACATGTTTATAGCGATTTAAAGCAAGACGAGCCCGTATGGAAGAACGAGCTTCGGAAAATCGTTTTAAAGTCGAGGAAGACACACTTTACGAGGCAGGAAATCAAAATTAAATTTTTGTCAGACAGTCGCTTTAAAAAAAATCCCCTTGGTGACCGCCATAATGACATTCTTATTAATCAAGCAAATTGGTGTTATTTCTGTGTCAGATGAATGGGAGCTTTGGAATCTTGTCAACCGCTTCAACTCCTTTTTTTCACGGCCATATTTAGAGACCCATGACATTTTCAAGATTTATTTTCGTCGCACGAAATGTTTTGTGTAAGTTCTTGAAACATCAATAAAAATTCTAAAAAATATCGTTTGTTTTTCTTATCAAGCCCGCAAAAGCGCTCGAAATGTTTGCTTCTAGTCTAGAATACTGCCTTAATTCGGACGTACCAAAGAATGCAAGATTCCAGTTTCGTCCGGACGTCAACCGGCTAAACCATCGAATTAAAAATCGCTTCTAACGGCATTCTGTTGTGCCCAATCCTGTTCTTTTCGCGCTCATCCTAAGCTGCTTCGAAAAACTAACGGAGCCGAGGTCAAGGCGAGCAGGATTTGAAGATCCACGGCCAAATCAGCCGAAATTTAAAGTTCTCAAATAGGGGAGTTGTACACAAGATGGCATAGTTAGATGAGACGACACACCCTGAATATCTTTTCAAATATTCGCGTTATACGAGTAACGATGATGTTCTATGGTCGGCCAATGAGTGTTACTAGTAGCGAAATCTAGTATAGCCGTCAGTGAACGCGAACTTTTACGTAATACATTTTTCGTGTTTTTGAAATGCAAAATAAAACTGACAACGTTATTATCTGGTGCTAAAAATACACATCGGGTAAGATTTTTTCTAGTTGAACCAATTTATTCATAATCTAGGGTAATTGTACTTCACGAATACTGCACAACGGATATTCCAACTCCGAAGTTTTTGTCACAACAAATAAACAAAATCTACATTCACTTATGGGTAAGTTGACATAGCAGACGTCGATGTAAGATGACACATTATGTCATCTTACCCTGCAGCATGTAAAACCGGATATAAAATCAGTTTTTTTGGCTTATCGTTACTATATTTAGTTAGCTATACGTTACATTGAAGCTATAAAGAAGCATAGAATGAGTTGGCTTTTAGCATCCAAACATTTTAACATGCCACAGGCAATACTTCATCGTCACTATAATAATGTTCCAGTGAATATTGGTTGCCATAAACTAACCTTTACCGCAAAAATTAATGTATCTGAGCATAATTCGGTCGGCGAGTGTAATATGACGTACACGTGTCATCTTAGACTGAAGTATGTCGTCTTACACGCGCAACCTACACTAGGCTTCGTATTTCTCTATTTTTTATTTAAGTAACTAATATCCTGAAACTGATTCTATTTCATCTTAATAATAAACCTTCATGGACATACGCTTGGCTTTGAATTCATACGACGTCATTTATTAAAATATTTATCTAAAAAGACAAACTATGTCATCTCAAGCACAACTCCCCTACATGTTCCCGATGCAAATTAAAATCAGTCGTGAGTGGCGTATGTGCAGCATCAAGCTGCCAGTCAAAAGAGTTATCGTTTTCAAAGGTTCTTCACCTGCATTTGTTAACATCAAGCCTCATTAGGGTGAAGCTCTTGAGACAAGCTTGAGGCAAGCCTGAGGCAAGATTGAGGCGAGCTTGAGGCAAGCTTGAGGCAAGCTTGAGGCAAGCTTGAGGCAAGCTTGAGGCAAGCTTGAGGCAAGATTGAGGCAAGCTTGAGGCAAGCTTGAGTCGAGCTTGAGGCAAGATTGAGGCGAGCTTGAGGCAAGATTGAGGCAAGATTGAGGCGAGCTTGAGGCAAGCTTGGAGCAAGCCGCGTCTCAAGACTGCCGCAACCTTCCAGCCGCTTAACTGTTCGAATCCTTGCCACACAGATCAGGAAGGACACAGGGAGAGTCGACTGAGAAAGGCGGCAGAGTTTCAGTACCTTGCAATTGATTGCACCATAACGATGTCTCGCCAGACAGTGAAATTTGCTGAAAAGTTTCCTTCGCCCATAAATTCCCCACCCAAAAATGTCATCATTCTCTTTCTCGTAATTACCTGCAACGAGAACATGACTTCTCGGCTCTGTTTGGAGTAGACCCGGTGATAGCACTTGACGAGGATGTCGCCCCGGAGCCTCAATCCGCCAAGATTGATGGTGAATTCGCGGGCGTTGGTGACCGAGTAAAGATCGGAGGTGTAGACGGGCGTGAGGCCCTCGTAGACTTTGAGGAAAGCGCGACATCCGGTGGGCTCGAAGAGCGGTACCCCAAGAACGGTGACATGAGTCAGATACAGAGGTGACGGGCTTATCCTCAACGAGCCAGCGAGAAGGCCGCTGAAATACTCGACGTATCTGCACGAGGGACAATCAATTTTTGCGTCATTAATGTCTCAGGCGCGCGCGTGTCCACACGTATATTTATAATCGCAACGAGTCACTCGGACGGCCATAAACGACTCGAAACTGATTTTTATCGGCGACGCGCTCGCGACGATAACGTGTTTCTTTTTTCCTCTGCCCCTCTTGCCCTTCCGTGCATCGTTATAAAAGTCTCGTAAGAACGAAATTAAACGCGACGATATGCTAATGTACGATCGTCCCGCGGGGTTATTTCTCTTCGAGTTCCTCCAGCGAGGGACAAAGTCGCGGAGGTTTCGTGTCCGCCTTGGGGAATCTTCGATCACGCGTCATTACAGCACTCATTATCGTCATTACATCTACCTGCCTGTACGAGCGCAGATTATCGGAATCTTTTTTCGTTATATATATATATATATATATATATATATATATATATATATATATATATATATATATATATATACACGAGCTCGCATGAGTATTTATTTCACGAGAACGAGCTTCATGATCATCCAGATTCAAATCTCAAGCCTTAACGCGAAAACCTCCAACGTGGGGAGAGATCACGAACGACGATATTATTCTTTACCTCTACCGCAACGATAATTATGGACTTTGCAATTCCGTATAAATGTTCGCGTGGAGCTTCGTAGTATTATTTTTGATGATTCACCGTGTCCGGAAATTGTTGTATCCATGAGCAAATAAGGTGAGATAGACTCAAATTAGCAACAACAAAAAACGTCGAGCCTGAAGAGAGATTTGAAATAACGATATTATTTCTCAGCTCTGATGGATTTTGCGACATGTCATCAGCTCTGATTCATTGTGTGACAATATCAAGTCGAATGGTAGCAAAAGAGGGATGGTGTTGAAGTTTGCAACGTTGGAATGCAACGGGAATTCTCCACTTTTTTGGCATCTACACTCTTCTTCCGGGTTTAGGTTGGTGATTCTTAATAAGGATCTTCGAAAAAATTTCAGTTATTTTCGTAGCGTAAATGGGGAGGATACAAAATTTGGCAATATGAAAAAAATATATTTTCGTTGTATTCCACTGATGCAAACTTCGATACCATAAAGAGGGGCTTTTTCGCACGCATCAATGTGATTGCAGTCAAATCGTAAGGATCCTTGGAATTGTCATTGAATTCATACAATTTGCACGTTCACACGCATTTTTCATTTTGTGACATTCATCAGCTTCGGTTTCTTTTTGCGACAACATCAAATCGAATGGTACCAAAAGAGGGACATTTTCGCGCACATCAATATGTTCCCAGTCATCGTTTCGAAATTTGTAATGAAGAAGTAATGCATTATTTATTACTTTTTTAATGGGTAATGAAAAAAGATTTCATTACCCATTACATAACGTTCAATAATGTAAAAAAAATGCATTACTGATTACATTATATTTTGTAATGTAAACAATTTACGTGACTCATTACATTGGATTTTGTAATGGAGAAAACGTCCATTAATCATTACATTATATTTCGTATTGTAAAAAAATTCCATTACTCATTACATTGGAATTTGTAATGTAAAAATTTCCATTACTCATTACATTACATTTTGTAATGTAAACAATTGCCATTACTCATTACATTGGATTTTGTAATCTAAAAAAATGGCATTACTCATTACATTGCAATTTGTAATGTAAAAAGTTTCCATTTCTCATTAAATTACATTTTGTAATGTGAAATATTTTTATTACCCATTACAATGTAATGGTTGATGGAATTTTTGTACAGTACAAATTTCACTGTAATGAGTAACGGATTTTCTTCACATTGTGAACTAAAGTTGGTGAATTAGTCACACGTAGACGACAAAATGTGCCTGTCCTCTCATATATCGATTTTTTTTGTGCTACTTGGAGCCAAGAAACACGTAAAAAAAACTGATGGTTGCGTTCGTTGAATCTTTGTGATCGATGAGGCATCTTGAATTGGAAAGCTCACCGCAGAAATAAGCAATAAATTTAGAAGTAAAGTCGCAAAAACCGAAGTTTTCGGAGAGCGGGACTTCTCGTGACGTAACAGCAGCCATCTTGCTCGACGTGTGGCAACGCCGGATACCCGCGCAAAGATTCGTCTATCGGATATTTTCAACACGAATTAAAAATATGATTGTGCGAAGCCGTACATTTTTTAATGGGTTATAAAGGGCCTTTAGTCGATATTTACTTGAAGTTCTTTTACGTACAGCAAAGGCATCTCAATTTTTCTGGCGACATGTACCTATACAACGCATCTATATATAAATTCAGCATGGGAGAACCGTCATATAAAATAAACGTTCCTTTTTATACCTGCAAATATTGTGAAAATTGGGAAAGGGAAAAATAACATAACAATCGATGAAATATGTTTTGACTTTGGACAGATTGGACATTGGACATTGAGGTTAACTTCAACGCGACGTTTTTTATTTGCAATCGCAATATTATCTTTTCATTTTCTAATTCTTGTCCGTCAGAATCTACATTTGTCTCTAAACTGGACTTCAGGTACAATCCCGTTAACTCTTTTGATAAACTTCCACAGTATTTTCATTCTCCATGTTAACCGGCTGCAAAGAATAATAAGCCGGGCGCGTGAAACCGATGACAGCCACCGAAAATGCGACGATGCTAAACGTCAACGATATGGCGTACTACCGATGTCGAGTAGTAGATTATTAAGGTTGTTTCCATATTATAAAAATAATGGGAAACTCGAAATTCAATACTTAAAAAATATTTCTCGAAAAATAGGCCATTTACATATATCTAAAACGTGGCGGTATTGCGGCGTGAAAGAGACTCTAAGTTTACTAGCATAGTCATCATCGTACCTCCTTAAGCGAGTAAAATCGTAATCAATGCATTCATTCAATTGTATTATCTAAAAAAGGCCTTGAAATGTTCTAAAATAAATATGAAAATTATTCCCAAATCGTATTGTTTTCTTAACAAGTTGCAAAATAAATTCAAAATGTTGCCTTTCCCCTTGATTCGCCGTAAAAAAATAGGGGGTCGGGTTCGGACCATGGGGAGGTCGGTTACGGACCACGATTTTTGCGAACGACCGATGTGCAGACTTTCATTACGACCTCGGTATCTTAAACAAACGGTACCCGAAAACCTCGTCAAATTGCTCAAAACTTCGAATAACGTTCCCTCCAAAGAATCAAAATTTGGTTTGAACAAAAAAATCAATTTGATGCTTTTTTATTGCCTTTGGCGATTAGGCGGTCGGTTTCGGACCACGCTACCCAATGTCCCGGTTAGATTTTCGAAATCCTCGGAACTGCCATTGCATTCGTCCAATTTTCCGGTTCGCATGCACTTTTCATTCGCTTGGTTTGTTTAGGATTGTTTTTCTGATTACCTGCGATGCGACGGAACGTGTAGATGGCCAATCTTGTCATCGAGGAATCTCCGCATGGCGAATCTGTCCAATGCCTGATCACGACCACCGCATATGCTGCAGTAATTCATGTAAGCCGATACCGCAACGCCAAGGCGTTCTTTTCCACCTCTGGAATGCAAACAAAAAGCTCGCGTCAAAGTTCACCATTATGAAGACGCCTCGTCGGCTTGGGCCTTTTTCTTATACTCGTTACTCTTCGCCTCTTCATCCCGATCGTGTACGCTCTATGCAATTATACATAGTTGTAATAGTACACTGTAGTGTACATGTGTACGCGGATGGTGCAAATTGTGGGTTTTACGAGATAAAAGATGGGAGCTCTCACCTGGCGTGCAGGACGACCACGCGGTTCGATGCCGCGTTCAGCCATGAATCGAGCTCCTTGCAGAGGGCGCAAAGCCTCTCGAGACTCGGTGCAAGACCCTGAGGCCAACCGACTTCGCGGGTGTTGGATTCACCACCGCGTCCCGGCGACGATAAATTAAAGATCTGCGATAACGACGAGAGAACACAAAAAAAAATCGTGGTAAAAGGAATGGCGAGAGAATCGAGAGATTATTTTTGAAAATAATATTAATAAGTAGCTTCGAATGCTGAGACGAAGTTTTTGTGATGCGGAAAAGTTTCATTTTTTTATAGTCGATAAAAGCATGGACGATACTGATTCTTTTGCGGTTAGAAAAAAATGAGGTAATTTATTGAATCAAGTATATCGAAATTTAAGTGAAGAATTCCGTCCCGATCATCTTAAAACCCAAATTAATAAGAAGCTTTAGGAATGCTGAAACGAAGTTTTATTGATACGAAAAAGGCTAATTTTGTGCAGCGGAAAAAAGAGCGAAAGATATCGATTTTTTTTCGGTTAGAAAACAAAATGATAAAATTGATGAAATCGAGGGTCTCGAAATTTGAGTACGTGTTCACTGAATTTTTTTAATACGATCAACTCAACATTTTGTAAAATCTAAAGGCACTTATAGGTTCTCGAAACTCGAGGAAGTCCGAAAAATGTTCGCACAATAACAAAAAATTGGGAAATAAATAAACTGCACGGTTTAACCGATTCTCGGTCGAATTGAGTACGAGGAGTGTTCGATGACGTTGAAGTTTGTATCGTTGCAATGCAATATTTTTTTCTCATTTTTTTAAAATCATTATCCAAAGGCTTTTTTGCCAATCGTGGCCGTAAATCCCTAATAAGAATACGTAGAAACGTTTGAGCGTTTTTTAGTGCCCAATTCAGCACGCAAAAAAATTGAGTAATTAAAAAGAATTAATGTTCGTTGCACTCCAACGATGCAAACTTCAACGTCATAGTGCTCGAATAGTATGCACAAAAAGTGCATCCTGTTTTTCGGGAAACGTCTAAAATTTCGTTATTACGGAGAAAGTCCGGAATTTTTTTCACAATACCGTAAAACTACTTTGACATTCAGGGTAACTTTGACAGCTTTTGGGGATACTTTGACAGAGCGCCAAAATACGTTTTAAATGTGTGCGCAGCGAGCTCGCTTGACCTTCTGTGGCGGGCGGCGAGTGCGGGGAATAAACTTGAGCAACAATTTGTTGTTCAAGTTTATTGTAATATTGCTAAAGTTGATTGTAATGTTGCTCAACTTGATTTTGATCTCAATGACAATTATAAGACGCATTAAGCGCCTATAATAGCACCCCAGGTACCTTGATATATTTATGTAAAATGTTTCCTTAAGGGAGAGCACCACTGTAACTGCCCATTTTCGACCGTTTTCTTTGGATTTTTATTTTGAGAAAGGTTACGTCGTCAAAGGAGCTTTTAGGTTTTGTAAGGTATATATTGAAGTATGTAAGAAACAAAATTATTTGCCAATTACTTGTCAAAAGTATACGTTATTTTTGGCAGTCAAGTACGGGGGTAAATAAAAAATAATTAAAAGAAAAATAAAGACGAGTTTGAAAAAAAGTTCGTTTTTTCGACCGTAATTTTCATCTCAAAAGTGATGTATTGTTTACAATTTCCGATTCATCGAACAAAGCGCTCGTACTTGACTGTTGAAACAATCGAAGAAGCTACAGTTAAAATTTCAAGTCGATTGGACGAAAATTGTTCGAGTTCTGCTGACTTAATAACGATGACAATTTGGTTATGAAAAATTGTTGTTTTTCATTTAATTCCATGTATAATGCATTAAATATTACATTTTTTATCAAAATGATCCCAAAGTAACGCTTAATCTTTGACATAAGTTGCATTCCAATGGCCTGACAAAGAAGCCCCACTCTCGGGGCTAGTTTGACACTTAAGAAAATGTATATGTCAAATTGTGAGGGGGTGGTGGAGCTTGACTTTCTTATACATTTGATAGCCAAAGAACACAGTGTTCATTTGGAGCAAGAAAAATTGATATCTAGGATGTTAAAAAAAGTTACCGACAAAAAACTTCCAAAACCTGTTCAAAATACCCCGTTTTACGGTGACAATTCGAAGAAAAAAACGAACGGCCGATCCTATGCTCGGTCAAATTTAGTATAAGCAGTGCTCGATGCACAAAAGTGCATCCTGATGTCTCGGATCAGTCGACTTTGGAGCGCAATTTTTAGAATTCTGGAATCCCTAAAAAACGCATCTTAAGGCCTTACATACGCGAAAAATTTTCATTTTTTTTTCAAATTTTTTATTCCATTAGTCTGAACGGTTAGGAATATTGTAAGCTTTACAGAATTGAAAAATTCCAAATTGAGGTACGATTGCATTTATAATAGATACCGCGCGGCGCGCCCGACTGCCAACATCAAAGCCGTTCTTCCATTATTCACTTTTTTGAACCTTGTGAAAGTTCTAACTCTTCAACGAAGGTTCAGATCGCTTTGAAATTATTGCAACACATTCTTAGTATCATCACCTATCGTGTGATCCAAAGAAACAAAAATTGCAATGACACAAAAAAATATAAAAAATAAAATACGGACAGAAAATTGCGTAAAAAAATGTTTAGTTTCGAATTTTTATTATAATAATTCTTTTTCAATAATATTATTGGTTCGCACTAAAGATACATTCATTATGCAATTATAAATATGTTCATTTTTTGGTACACCCACAACGATGCCGAGAACTTTCACCATCAACGCGCGCGCACAAAAAAATGCATTGCTTTATTTCGTTATATCTCCGCCATTTGTTAATATTTATGATTTTTTTTTACATATACTTGACCATGTCCATAAATAATCTGTAAAAAAGAAATGTCAATATATATTTTTCAACCGCGTCTAGAAAAGTACCTTCGAAAATCGGCGAAATCGCGTATATGAGGCCTTAATGAGAAACCAAAAATATCGCTACATAAAAAAAATTCACGGGCATTCTCAACGTGGCGTTTGAACATCGTGAAAAAAAATCCCGAGAGACTCGGATTTGAGTGAAATAAAAAGGATTCGGCGTGTGTGTACATGCTGCAAGGGGAGATTATTAATGGCTCCGAGGTATATAAGAGTTTCGCGAAATGTGCATCGTAAACTCGTGGTTAATGGAGAGAATATCTCTCGTCGTTAATTCACGAGAGTCACCTCGACCTTCTCTGCGGCAGAGTCAATTGTACGGTAGGCGAAATAAATGCCATTCACGCGCGTTTTACCGTATGTAATGGTACATCCGGTGAGGTTGATTAATGCGACGACGTGAATTACCATGTAATTGTCGGCGTGCTTCCCTCGCAAGAGCGTTGTTGCATGCTCGAGTACACCCTGTGCATCCTCCCTGTACCAAAGCGCGATTATCCTCTCCGTCACATAGCACAGTTCCATTATTTCACTGACGCGTCCAGCTTTGCCGCCGGTACACGTGGCATCGGCACCCACCCCCGGCGTTCTCGGTGTCGTCGTCGACGACGCTTTTTGCATCTGCAATAAAAACATCCACGTGACATGTTTCTTTTCAACGGAATGTCCTTTGAAACAGATATCATTCTGACGTCGCGTCGAATTACTCAATTTTGCACGTTGCGTTGCCAGACGCGACTTTTAATTTGAAACAATGTGCAGTTGCGGGTAGTTGCATAGTTGGGAAAGATTCAATCACTGTCCGTGAATGGATGATCGAAGATTTATCCGTTAAGGCGTTACCCCCACTTGTAGCGCAAAAAAAGGCCTTTTTCATGAATTTTTTTAAAGAAAGCTACAAAACTTTTTTAATCGATCAATATACCATCTTAAAGAACACATCTTGAAGAACTTTCAGTAATTTTTTTATTGAAAAATATTACATTGTTTAGTGGCAAATGGCCGTCAATGAAATTATGTTTTTATATACACGGTTTGCGGTGACCAACATTGCGGCGAAGTGGATCATCTGAAGAAAAAATTGCGGATGGATTTAGTCAAATATAAGTATAACTAGTCTTTAATCGAAGGATTTTAAAAAATATTCATTTTTCACAAAATGGCGGACAGTCAAAGTTAATGGTTCGATTTTAACGAAAAAAAACGGCAGTTTTTTGGCTATAAAACGGCCATTTTTTTCGAAAAAAAAAAAATCGAACGATTAAAGACTACATTTTTATGTATTAAATAAGCCTGCAAAATTTCAAGAAGATCGGTTCATTAGTGTTCGAGTAATCTTGGTCACCGACTTCAGAAATGCCATTTTAAGAAAAACGCGTTTAAAGTTTCTCTTTCAACGCTCATATCTCAGTCAATTTTGTTCGGATCGACTTGAAATTTTCAGGACATATTCTCAGATACTTATACTTCAAAAAAATGCAATAAAAAAAATCGATTTTTTCAAAATCGCAAGTGGGGGTAACCCCTTAATTCGCTGGTACGTGAAATTTGTGTATAGAGATATTCAGGTTTTAATGTCAAATTTAGGTTTGGGAATGAATTTTAAGAAATATTTGGTCAAAAGACCAAAATGAGGGTGTCGGGGTTGAATTTTGAATTAGGTTTGAGAACTCATTTCGACGAATAACTTGCGGGATAATAAAATGAGAAATTCGAGTTTAAATCTCAAATTTATTTAAGGGGTCTCCTCACTTTAGACGCTAAAAAAGGCTATTTTCATGATTTTTTTGATAGGTTAATATTATAGATATTGATATAAAAGTCGTTATACTTAATAAGTACACTTTTGAAATGTATTCCTTTTTTTCAAATGTATTTATGTAACCCAAACAAACTTTAAACACGTTTTTCTCGAAACAACGTTTTTCAACGGTTTGTTGATAAAATCGTCGAAACTAATGAACCGATCCTTATGAAATTTCAACCACATATTCTTCACAACTATAGCTATAGCGCATATTAAGGATTTATTAAATTTTGATATTTACTATTCTTTTGCTAAAAACGGTGAAAAGACACGTTTCTTTGTTTTTTCGAAAAATATCCGTCATTTTGTTATATATGCATATATCAAAAATCGTATGATATGCGCTATAGCCATTAACGTACTGAATCTAAAAGGGTTTGATATTTTTGTTGGATTTTTGGAAAAAAATACGTTTCTTTGTTTTTTCGAAAAATATCCGCCATTTTGTTATATATGCATATATGAAAAATCGTATGATATGCGCTATAGCCATTAACATACTGAACCTAAAACCGTTTGATATTTTTGTTTTGGATAATCCATCTCCGAAATTTCATCAACAGCGCAGATCTACAATTTTTTCAGGAATTTTTTTTAACTACCATTTTCGTCTATTAATAGTGACTCAAATAAATAATTTGTTTTTAATGTATTCCGAAAGTGTATTTATTAAGTGTAACAACTTTTATATCAATATTTATAATGTAAACCTATCAAAGAAATTAATGAAAATGGCTTTTTGTAGCGTCTAAAGTGAGAAGACCCCTTAAGATCTTAACTTGAATTTCTCATCTAATTTTTTAGATATTAAATTTATTTGAGTTCTAAACTTCATTTTTTATTTTAATTTTTCGACAAGCAAAATGTTAGGATTAGTTACCAAATTTAAATATAAGTTTCAACCCTAAATGACTCATGTTATTTTTTGACTGAATATTTCTGTTACTAATTTTGGAACTAATGGAACTAAATTTGAATAACATGTCGAAAAGAGAATAAGAAATTCACGTTTAGATCTCACATTAATTCAGATCTAAAAAATCAAAAGAGACATTTATGTTTAGATCTCAAAGAAATTTAAGATTTTAAAAGTAAAATGAGAAATTCTTTCGTGTAAGTTTAGATCTTCATTAAATTTAAGATCTAAACTTGAATTTCGTATTTTATTGTTCGACCAGTTGTTTCTTAAAATCAGTTCCAGTAGTTTCAAAATTTGTAGAAGAAATATTTATCCACGTAATAGCATGAGACATTTACGTTTAAATCTTATATTTATATTTGGTAATTAATTCTAACATTTTTTTCGACGAAAAATGAAAAGAGAGCTTTTTACGTCAAATTTTCATCTAAGCTTGCAGCTAAATTTTAAGAAATGTTTATTTAACAAATTAAATAAAAAATTTAGGTTTAAATCTTAAGTGTAAATTTGTCAATTAATTCTTATATTTTTTCGTCAAAAAATTAATGGAGAGCTTTAGGTTTAAATATCTACCTAGGCATGCAACTGAATTTTAAGAAATGGTTAATGAAAAAAGAAATTTAGAGATCAAGGATTCGATCCTGCGTTAAGGGGCGAAATCCCTTTAGACGCCCGAAAAAGAGCCATTTTTCATGCATTTTTTTAAAGGTTGTAAAATAATCGCATCATTTTTAAATTTTGACATTATCTTATTACAACTTTCAAGTGTTAAAATTTGTTTTCCTTAAAAAAAAAAAAAAAATGGCGGCATTACAAGGTATTTGAGGTAATTCACAGTCACAAAAATGAATGGGAGGTACAGTATCGATTATTCAATTTGGGTTTGGTAATGAATTTTCCGGAACTTCCACGCTAAAATGCAATGAGATATTGATGTTTGGGTATCAAATTCAGGTTTGGCAAAGAATTCCAAGCAAACGGACCTTTGTGAATTTCGGAAAGTAACGAATCCAGATGATGAACATCTTCGCCATTACGCAAATGGTCCACTGGACCAAAACCGACCAAATTCCGCATATGCATCAAATTAATGACATTTCGATACACCACTTCGTTCGAATGCAGAAAGTTGACATTTTCATTGTACTATCATCAGCGTTGATTGACTAGGGGTATTTCGATAATAGCTGAAAAACATCACTGGACACATGATCGAGGGTCGGTATCATCCTCTTGTTCACCACCGCTCTACCGTTCGATAAAAAAGACCGACAAAAGCCGGCAATTCGAAATTTCGTCATAAACACATATATTTTTCGTCCCCATTTCAGCAGCTCTGTTGTCTTTTCCACTTTTCAATGCAGAAACTTTTCCCTGAGATACAACCGGTCGGTTCGAAGTGCGCGACGTAACTGGCGATGATGTAGATTATTTCGTCACGCAGTATCATTTCGTACAGTCTCGAGAAAATTGGCGGATACACGCGGATAAAGTAGCGACTATAATTCCGTTCGTGCGAGAATCGAGTCAATGGAGACGAACGTGGACACCCACACAGACACACATGCGCATGTGGAGTTCCGTGGTCACTGCAGGTCTGGGGTACCTAGGCACGTACTGATGTGGCTCAAGGAACGATATAGTATGCACATGTCGTTGCACACATCGTGTCAAAAGGACTATGTGTATCCAAGGGGAGAATAATATGGCAGCCGTTTCGACCATCGCCCGCGGAACATCGTGATAATGTTACACATGAATATATTCAACGAAAGAAATTTCACGCCGCGTTCTATACCGATCTGACGTAACGAATTCGTGCTCGTTCCGCGCGCGTGACGGGAGTTTTTCTCGAGGTTTTTCTGTTTCGCCATAATAACATATTCATTTGGCGGAGTCTAAGTCGAGTCTGCAAAGCTCGAAAATTGCACACTGGCGAGTTACAATGTTCCTAACAATCGAAAAGCAGCATGTATGTATGTGTAATGTGTATTAGGTCGTTGCATATGAAATCGTCCATTTGTGAGTGAAAGAAAAGACAGTAGCAAACCGACGAGCTGGTTTAATCAAAGTATTGGCAATCGGAAAAGACATTGCCCCATATTTCGGCCAACAATGAGACTCCACACAGGAAGAACTTGGGTTCTGTGGAGATAATCCAGTCATCTAGCCATTTTCGACTCATTCGAACGAGGTGAAGTGCTAACTGCATCAACCGGAACATGTGGTAGTCGAAGGGAGCGATGTCTGGGGACTGGGGGAATATGGCGACTGGGGTAGGATTTCCCGGTACACTCCTAAGTACTTCTTCACTGGTTGAGCAACCTGCAGCCTGGCGTTGTCATCCTGTCAAGTCAACTTGCCACGACGATTCTCGCATTCGGTTCTCTTCTCGTGCAGAGCTCGCTTCAACCGCATCAGTTGCAGTCGACAACGACCCCCAGTGACGGTTTCAGACGCTTTCAGCAGCTCGTCATACACGACACCCTGCTTTTGGACCGTTTTCCGCGGTCTTTGGTGTCCATAGAGAAATCACCACTTTGGAAGCTGCGGAAACTAAACTTTGCACGTTGTACTCCATGGAGCATGTTCGCCATACACTTACTCTAGCAAACTACAAAAAATCTAGAAACTGTCAGGAAATAATGGAGCATAACTTCCGGCAAATGTGACTTATTTGGAACAAAACTTGCCATTGTAAACACGATTAACATAGATTATGTTAACGCATCCCACAAATGTCACCCATTGCGTCTTAGAGGGACTCCACGGACCTATGGTCATTTGTGTTGTCAGCTCTTAATTTGAGAAAATAGTGCACCTAACTCCATCTATTGCCAGCGGGTGGTTTCATATGCAACCTGATATCCACATATGTATGTCTTGTCTCAATCGCACAATATCCAAGTGCCCTACGAAACCTTCCATACGGTGATGTACAATTGCCAAAAATAGTTCCTCACGACTCACTTCAACGACCCGCTGAAAAAAAAACTTCCTCAAACGTTGTCGGGAGTGAAATACTTCGCCATCGTTTTTACCAAACATACCGATACGTTTTTCAGAAATGTACCATTTGGTAAATAAGCTTTAATATATACAATATCGATATTCGACGCAACAGTGGGTTCCCATACCCCACATATACCAATACCCATCATTGTGTCAACTATCATATATAAGGTGTTGGTTGCTTCCTTTTGGTTCACCCCGCATACGGTCCATATGTACGTGTGTGTGTCTGCGCGCACAGGCGAAAAGCGAATTACAACTGTGAGAAAGATTGAGCTCCTCGTGGATGGGACACGTAATACAGTGGAGCGTTGGTTGACGGTGGTATGTCTCGAGTGAGAAATGGATGATGCCTACCAACCCGTCAAGTATTTATGCAGCGGAGCGACTCGCGCTCGCCTCGGCCATATAAAGGAGTATACTTGGAGATGAGAGACAGCATCGAGGATCAGAATGGATTCGGCATGAATCCGTACGGTTAGGTACTTGGTAAGCGGATCTCGTGGTCGCAACTAGAAAACCGTGCTTACCATATATATAGATGGGGATAGCTGATTTTAAAGACTTTCAGAGCTGTCCTCGTAGTAGCATATTCTTCCCGTACCCAACATCATCTCTTCCCCAATGCCTTTAAAATCACCTCAAGACAAATCTGATCATATCTGTATAAAGATGACTTCAAGGGCCTTTCGGTTACCAAAATCAACGATCCTTTTAGACAAAACGGTAAGGGGCGCCCTAAAGAAGCCAGATGTGCTGATACCCAACATTGCCTAGATGTAAACCATCATCTCTTCCCCAATGCCTTAAAAATCACCTCAAGATAAATCTGATCATATCTGTATAAAGATGACTTCAAGGGCCTTTCGGTTACCAAAATCAACGATCCTTTTAGACAAAATGATAAGGGGCGCCCTAAACAAGTCAGATGTGCTGATAACCAACATTGCCTAGATGTAATAGCTTCGAAATGTATCCTTTCGCCATTTGTATACACCCACACGTGTGCGTGCATTACATAGCTTCCGCAATTCTCGAGGCAGAGTTCTTGAGCCTCACGTAGTATATTCGCATGCTACCGCAACGCGAGTGTCATTGTTCAAGTCGCGAATGTAGATTCTATCGGCGCATGAGGCACAAACTTGAGCGTGGAATTCGTTATCGCGTGTGTAGCGCCGCTCCGACAATAAAAAGTAATACAAGGCTGTGGAAGCCACGCGTTTGAACGCTTCGAAATTCACGTATGCATGTATATAGTATATTTGTTATAGCGATACGTAAGTACGAGACGTAAATGAATATAGGGACTACGTGAGTTTCTCAGGGCCACGTTGCTTTGTTTTCGTTCAATGAGGTGGCGCGTTGTATTACGTTCTAATAATAACTAATTATGACTTATATTATTATCAGCAAGCTGTAAATTGCGCCTCAAGTGCGTGCTCGAAGTCCAACTGCCTTTTTTAATACACCATGGTGGGCTATCAAACGGATCGTTTGGGAGATGGTTTTCATCATTGATGCTAGGCTTAGGGGAGTTGTGCTTAAGATGACATATTTTGTCTTTTACGATAAATATTAAAATAAATGACGTATTAATGCAAAGCCAAGCGTATACTTATAAAGTTTTATTGTTATAATGGAATAGGATCAGTTTTAGGACATTAGTTACTTCAATGAAAAATAGAAAAATAAAAAACCATATGGAGGTCGACGTGTGTAAGATGACATCCTTCAGTCTAAGATGAGATATGTATATCATCTTCCACACACCGACCGAATTAAGCTCAGGTACGTTAATTTCTGGGTTCAAGGTTAATTTATAGCAACCAATGTTCACTGGAACATTATTATAGTGACGATGAAATATTGCCTGCGCGACATTAACATGTTTGGATGCTAAAAGCCAACCCATTCTATGCTTCTTCACAGCTTGAATGGTCTTGATCATGTGTTTTGGCGACTAGCTCTTACGTATCGAGGTTCGTTGAAAATAGCCAGGCATCCTATAACGATAAGCCAAAAAATCTGATTTTATATCCGGTTTTATACGCAGCAGGGTAAGGTGACATAATGTGTCATCTTACACCGATGTCTGGGATGTCAACTTACCCATAAGTGAATGCAGATTTTGTTTATTTGTTGTGCCAAAACTTTGGAGTTAGAATATCCGTCGTGCAGTATTTGTGAAGTACAATGACCCTATATTATGAATAGATCGGTCCAAATAGAAAAATTCTTACCCGGCCGGTATTTTCAGCACCAGATAATGACGTGGTTAGTTATATTTGCATTTCAAAATCACGAAAAATTTACTACATAAAAGCTCACGTTTACTGACGGCTATACTAGATTTCGTTATTAACAACACTTATTGGCCGACCATAGAACGTCATCGTTACTCGTATAGCGCGAGTATTTGAAAAAGATATTGAGGGTGCGTCATCTTGTTTGACTATGTCATCTTGAACATAACTCTCCTATGATGATTAGGATGGTGACTTGGATGCACAGCGAAGTAGAGGTTTTGTAGGCAGCTTTTGGTCAACGCGAGATGTCGATTTGCGAGAAAGAGAGGAGAGAGAGAGAGAGAGAGAGAGAGAGAGAGAGAGAGAGAGAGAGAGAGAGAGAGAGAGAGAGAGAGAGAGAGAGGGAGGGGGGGAGAGCGAGAGAGAGAGGGGGGGAGAGAGAGCGAGAGAGAGAGAGAAAGAGAGAGAGAGAGAGAGAGAGAGAGAGAGAGGGGGGGGGGGAGGAGAGAGAGAGAGAGAGAGAGGGGGAGAGAGAGAGAGAGAGAGAGAGAGAGAGAGAGAGAGAGAGAGAGAGAGAGAGAGAGAAGGGTTATCGGTGACGTTAATGGCGTGAGGGGGCTATGGGTTGAGGGCAAGGGTGAGCAGCCGGCGATCGCTGGACACGGTTCGCCGTTTCTTTGATAGGTGCATTATAAAAAAATAACGAAACCGAACAGAAAGGAGAAAAAAGCAGAAGAAAAATAAAAATAAGGAAACGAGCAAGACGAGGAAAGAAAATACGAAGAAGCGGGCGAAGAAATAGAAATCTTGTGCAAACGTCGTGTCAGTTCTGTTTTTTCGACTTGCACACTTTTCTCTGACATATATAAGAATTATCGCACGGCTATAGCTAGTGTATAGCAGGGGCTATATATACACATCGGTTGCCAGCAAGCAGAAGAACTCAACCCACATAATTTAACATGTATACCCGAGACGAGAACTACGGTCGTAGTCGTTTCTCTCTGTCTTTTTCTCCCTCCTGCTCCTTTGCTTTTTCTCTCTCGCTGTCTCTCTATTTTTTCCCCTCTTTCTCTCCCTTTCTCTCTCTTTTCGTCCTCCTTTTCTTATGGCGTGAATGCAAAGCACCGAAGGATATCTGACTTTATCGCAGCCAACCAAGGGGAGAAGGATACAGTCGTGCAGATAGATTCTCATCGCGATTTCTATCTCGAGAGTTCGCCGGATGGACAGATCAAACCAAGATGACGCGATCGCGCAACGCGAGGGTCATTCAAGATTCCTCAATATTTTTTCACCAGCACCAACTGACCTTTTTCATGCATCGGCAGTGATCGAAAGCTCGTTGAACTTGGGAAAAACGAAAGGAATACATCGTCGCTCAACACTTTCAATGGAAGTCACTGGATATCCACAGCGGGATTCGATCCGTTCATAATAATAAGTTGGTATCATTTAGGTTTCGGCATTCTGCAGACATGAGGTATTTTTGTTTTATTTCAATGTTACTTCCAGTGCTGTCTAAATGACGCTGTCAATTGAACCTTAGATTAGGGCGATATTGTAGTCTAGATATTTGAAAAAAAAGAAGATTTTATTTACATTTTGGTAAAGTATAGACTCTTGGCGATATGTCTGGAGAGGGGAATTTCGGAATTCTCAATATTTAAGGGAGACTTTGTCCTTGAAATCGGCGGGAGATGTTAGCGGCTCAACATGAGCAGCTAGAAGAAGAGAAGGGATGCCTCTATGGACCAGGCATTGCCGATTAGCGGTAATTATAAACACATTTGTGTAAACACATTACAAAACTTTAAACGCGTTTTTCTCGAAAACACGTTGTTAAAAATGGCTGACATTCTCCTGACCGCTGTAATTAACATATCGACCTGAAATTTGGAGAGCATACTCAGAAAATATGTCTTTACGGAATGACGGATCGTTTTTTCGATAGATACATTTTTGCATTTATTATTTATCTTTTTATGCGGAAAAAAACGCGAGAATTCGATTTTTTTTTAATTGCCGCCATTTTCCGAAATTTGTACTAAACGAAAAACCCATCCGTCATTCCATGACCAAAAGGTCACGGATTTATAATATGCTTTGAATTTGTGTTTCAGATCAACAAAGAGGGGGCAGTGATGTCAGCCGTTTACCTCCCGCGATTTGAGGACCTGTTTTCGCGGAGCTGCAACGGCCACCATATTGGTTTTGTTTCAAAAAAATTTTTTTTTAACGTTCTGTATGTCATGATTAAAAGCAAGAAAAAAACCGCACTCAAAAAGCTTTACTCGTTTCCTTTAAAAAAAAATAAAATGTAAACACCCGAAATATGGCACTCCAAAGACAAAGTCTCCGTTAAACGGTTATAGCGGTTTGGAACAAGACCAGAATAGGATCAACCGGCTGGAGCTACGAACTTCAGAATCGCCTGAAAAAATTAGAACTGCTCGCAGGGAAAAAGGAGTTTCGGAAAATCATTATTTCGAAGTCGAGAAAGGCACACTTTACGAGGCAGGAATGGCCGATTAATATAACGTAAGTATAGCATGCCATTATACCACTTAGATAGTTGCGGTTATCTGGAATTGTACTCAAAACATTAAGGGAAGCTTTTGCCTTGTTGGGCCAAAAAATGTTCGGTTTTTCACAAATGTTTCCTGCAAAAATGATCAAATATAGAATGTTGATATTTGGTATGTTGACTAAGCAGTCTTTATTGAACATCAAAATATTTTTTAAAGTTTGACAAAACATGGTGGTGGGAGGGGGAGGAGCCACGTATGTCGGTTCGCGGGCGATGACATCCTTCGCTTGCGGAAGTCCTAGGTCCCGGACAGGTGATCTGAAACAAAAAAATCAAACATATTTTTACTTTGTACAATATTGTGTATAAGGTGACCCAGAATCAAGAAGAAAAATTGAAAAAGAAAAAAGTTGTGAGCGATCGGAAGGAAGTTTTTTTTCCCAAAAATGCTCGCAGTTTTTTGCTCACTATTTTTTTATTTTTCAATTTTTCTTCTTGATTCTAGGTCAAATTATACACAATATTGTACAAAGTAAAAATATGTTTGATTTTTTGCTTCAGATCACCTGTCCGGGACTTGGGACTTCCGCAAGCGAAGTCCCAACTCCCGCTCCCACCACCATGTTTTGACAAACTTAAAAAAATATTTTGATGTTCAATAAAGACCGCTTAGTCAACATACCAAATACCAACATTCTATATTCAATACTTTTCGCATAAGAAATTCGTGAAAATTCACTTTTTGGCCCAACAAGGCAGAACCTTCCGTTAAACGCGTTTTTCTCGAAACTACTATTTTCTACCTGGTTGACATAAAATCCCGTGTTCTATTCGACCGATTGTCTTCAGATTTCGTATGGACCGGTGTAGCAATTTGAGTCGGGAAAAGGTACTGCCCCTGATCTGCCTTCCCTAGATAAGATCAGGCTCTGGTCGGGCCTTCCACCCTAGAAAAGGTTCGCAATGTAACGGGTCTAAGGCTAGGTCCCGATCCGCCGTTCCCTTTCTGGGGAACTGATCAGGCCGGAGAACAAGCGGTAAATGGCCAGGAAAGGGGGCGTCCATTAATTACGCGAGGCGTTTAGGGTGGGGGGGGGAGGGGGTCGAGCGAAATCTCACCAAATCTCACGTGGCGGAGGGGGGGCTTCGGCAAATATCACGTAATTTTAGTAATTTTAGTAATTTTAGTAATCACGTAATTTTTATTACGTAGGGAGAGTCTCCCTACTACTTTACATGGTGGAGTAAATGGTACTACAACCGCAGTTACTTCTACTACAATTTATTTTCCGGGAACGTATGCATTTTGAAAAATCTCACGTGAGATTAGGGGAGGGGGGAGGGGGTCGAGCAAAATCTCACGACACCTCACCAGGGGGAGAGGGGGGGGGGGGGGTTGAAAAATCGCCAAAATGACCTCACGTAATTAATGGATGCCCCCAAAGTTGTAGCGAATAAGTTTGAAAATAACCAGGAACAAACGAGGAAATTAACAAGGAGGTAAAATCGGGAGTGTATTCAATTTAGTATTTCGACAACATATTGTTTGTTGGTTATCTACTTGCTAAGGTAGTGTATGAGTGTATACATACGGTTGCTGGCATTTTCTGATAGGCAAAGAGACAGAAAAACGTACACAGATCACTATCCGAGCGAAAAAAGCCGAGAGTGCAAAGGGTTATTTCGCAAGTATCGCAAAATCATAGGCGTAAGTGCACGCTGTAAGCATAGCACTTACATACGCAGTACAACTCACAGGATGAACTTTTATCCTCGTACGATGGTACCTTGCTTGCGCGAAGCGCTTCGCTTGTAGCCACCTGGCGAATTGTTGGCGAAATACATTCAGGTAATGTCTTCCCGGCCAGAACATTGATATTTCCCGACATGGCGACAAGGCGTTCAAAAACCACGAATGACCTGTTTTACTTTTTTGCCTCATAAAATAATTTGGCTATTCTTTGTGATCAAATCATTAGTTATCGTAATCCCGGTATGTATGATAAGCACTGCTATCCTTGTAGAATATCATTGATGAAATGAATGCTTCAAATGATGAATAGAATTACAACAGATGTATCAGTTTCATCCCAATCAATTATAAATATCTTTGATGAGGTGAAAAGCAAAGTAGCTTTTCTTCAGTTCTTAAGGCGTTACCCCCATTTGTAGCGCAAAAAAGGCCTTTTTCATGAATTTTTTTTAAAGAAAACTACAATACTTTTTTATTCGATCAATATACCATATTAAAGAACACATCTTGAAGAACTTTCAGTAATTTTTTATTGAAAAATATTACATTGTTTAGTGGCAAATGGCCGTCAATGAAATAATGTTTTTATATACACGGTTTGCGGTGACCAACATTGCGGCGAAGTGGATCATCTGAAGAAAAAAATGCGGATGGATTTAGTCAAATATAAGTATAAACTAGTCTTTAATCGAAGGATTTTAAAAAATATTCATTTTTCACAAAATGGCGGACAGTCAAAGTTAATGGTTCGACTTGAACGAAAATAAACGGCCGTTTTTTGGCTATAAAACGGCCATTTTTTTCGAAAAAAAAATCGAACGATTAAAGACTACATTTCTATATATTAAATAAGCCTGCAAAATTTCAAGAAGATCGGTTCATTAGTGTTCGAGTAATCTTGGTCACCGACTTCAGAAATGCCATTTTGAGAAAAACGCGTTTAAAGTTTCTCTTTCAACGCTCTTTCAACGCGGATTCTTCTCTTTCAACGCTCATATCTCAGTCAATTTTGTTCGCATCGACTTGAAATTTTCAGGACATATTCTCAGATACTTATACTTAAAAAAAAGCAATAAAAAAATCGATTTTTTCAAAATCGCAAGTGGGGGTAACCCCTTAAAGACATGCTCCACTTTTCAGAACATGTCAATGTTCTGGCCGGGTAGACATTACGTGAAGATCTACTTGCTCGCAATGTATCGCGACCAGAAGATTGTAATTTCCAAACATAGAGGGTAAGCCGTAAAAAAATGATTTTGCGATGTTTCCGGTTTGCTCCATAGAAGGGCCCGGTCAGGTAAATCAGACAAGGCAGACTGGTCAGGGCCGGACACAAAGTGGGGAATGCCTGGTCACATTTCTGCACGAGGACCTTCAGTATATATTCCTCTATTGTCCCTACCTCGGGCATTTCGAGATTACTATTATCACGACTAAAAATAATTTAACTTCGTAAGAAATATAGCGAAAAATTAACTTTTTTCATACAGACGCCATTAAAAAAGAAATCTCTCTATGGTACCTACCATACTGACATTCTTATTGATCAAGCAAACTGGTTTTATTTCTATTTCCGATTAATGGGAGCTTTGGAAACATGTCAACCGCCTCAACCCTTTTTTCACGACCATATTTAGAAAACTTTTTCAATATTACTTTTTTCGCACCAAATGTTTCCCCACGTTCTTAAACCATCAATAAAAAGACTGCTAAAAAATGTATAGCAACAATATATATTTTTTTAACAATTCCGAAAAAACGCCCGAAATTTAGGACTCTAGACTACAATATCCCGTTAATTCGCAAACACCTTACAAGCAACTACGATCTATGCCACACTCCAATGACGCGCGTACGTATAAAAAGCAACCGAAGTCAACTTCAACGCCTAATCCGACACGTGACCACTGTTTCAAATATTCCGGCTTCAAATTTCGTTCGACAGAACAAGTTTGAATTTCCTCGACTCAGGTATTATCAGTCATCATAATTGAACCAGTACCAGTTTGTACCGCTTGTTTTTATCTAAGAATAAATGAGTTTGGACACATTAACGATCGTCCATTACCTGAAAATATGGTATTATAATCATTGAAGCGTAAATGAGGGGGGAAAAAGCGTAACATTAAAGATCCTCGCGCATCTGCAGGACCGTTATATACGTCGTGATTTTGCGGTGTTATATTGTTTCTTCTATCCTCCGGACAAATACGAGGATGTATATCATAAAGAGGTACAGAGAGCCGGAGGCTTGTTTCTTGTCTTGTTGGTGCCAATCTGTAGAGGCGAGCTAATATATAGTCCAATCTTCGGAGCCGGATGCTCAGCGTATCCTATATATATATATATATATATATATATATATATATATATATGAGGTATTCCAAGTGTTTTCGTACGGCCTAGAAGCCTGACGTTATTCAATCTTTTTAAAAGTTGGTGATGTTTTTGTATCAAATATTTTGAAAACGTGGCATTTCTTCAGATTTTCATTGGCTCGCCAAACTCCGCTAACTCGAAGATAAGATTTTACACGTGATAATATTTCAAACGATTGTATCGTAGTGATCTCGTCGTACAAAAAATGTCTTCTACAAAAGAGATGCGTTTTTCTATTAACTATGTTGAAAAAAAAAATTAAAGTTTCCAAGTACCACAACACTAAAAAAAAAGAAAAATCGTTCATTTTTTAATTTTTTAACCCCAATGACTGGGTTAATCCAGCTGAAATTTACACTGAATTTTATTTGATTAGTGGAAAACAACATATGTAAGTTTCGGTCTGGGCTGGGATTGCATTCAGTTAATATCGTCGTCTTAAATTTAATGAGAAATTGTTTTTTCTGAATAACTCGGCGATTTACAATTCTTACGTAAAAATAGTAATGATTAAACTTGTAGGAAATCGAGTGCTTTACAACTTTGGTATTCCAGGTTTTTCTCTGTCATTGATATTTTTCGAATTAAACCTGAAAAAAAACGAATATTGCATTATCTCATTTATTTTTAACTTTACGGCATAAACGAACATGAACAAACTTGTAGAAAATGAATTTTTTGACAATTTTGGTTCCCGCCTTTTTTCCCCTAGAATCAATATTTGAGGTCGTGCGCCAAAGAAAAGAGCGAATAGTTCGCGAAATAATATTTTCACCCGTTTCGTTTATATATATATATATATATATATATATATATATATATATATATATATATATATATATATATATATATATATATATATATTTAAGTGTGAGTATTTATATCGGCCAAATGAACTATATATACGTAGAGCCAGTGAGGTCGACAGCAGCCTGCGCTCAGCCCTTTCGCTCCCTCCAAGCCCGCATATAAATCGCAAAATGCGGAGCTGGCGCAGCCACGTCTCCTCGAGACCTAATAGCAATTTCACACGTGAGCTTGGGTAACGGTAGAAGGGATTTATGGTGGCGAACGCGAGCGCGGGACGACGGCATCCCATGGATATGTAGGGTTCTCGAACGGTAGTAGTATCGGGGCAGAGCACACGAGATCCCGGCGTTTGACCATAGCATGAATTTCAGCGAGAGGGGTCGCGAATGCTGGAGCAGTCGTCTGGGCGTAACTAGAGAGGCTTAGATCAGCTCGTCCATCATTTCACACTCCGATGTACTTTCGTTGCATTGTACTTTAGGGCTTGCGTCGAATCGATCGGAAGCTTGGTATCTTACGAATATTATACAATTGCCATATGGTTGTCTGTAGATGGGGTGGGTGTTGTCAGATGAAAATTCAACTGGTAGTTGACGTCAAGGGTGCTTTTTACATTTTCGGCCGCAAACAGTCCGACGAATTCAAAGAAACGGAAAATACAATCCTTTTCGTGCAAAATGGAACAGGAATCCACTGTATATACATAAAAACACAACAATTAAGGGATGAACTACCCCTTTATTTTTGGTCTCTCGGCCTACATTTAAAAGGGGTGCGTTGGATAAAATGAAACGGATAACATTTCTAAGGGGGGGTCGCATTGAAGTTTAGGTATCTTTGCAATTTTGCTGGATAGCAAGCTTAAGGGGTTACCCCCACTTGCGATTTTGAAAAAATCGATTTTTTTTAATTGCATTTTTTTGAAGTATAAGTATCTGAGAATATGTCCTGAAAATTTCAAGTCGATCCGAACAAAATTGACTGAGATATGAGCGTTGAAAGAGAAGAATCCGCGATGAAAGAGCGTTGAAAGAGAAACTTTAAACGCGTTTTTCTAAAAATGGTATTTCTGAAGTCGGTGACCAAGATTACTCGAACACTAATGAACCGATCTTCTTGAAATTTTGCAGGCTTATGTAATACATAAAAATGTAGTCTTTAGTCGTTCGATTTCCTTTTCGAAAAAAAAAATGGCCGATTTATAGCCAAAAAACGGCCGTTTTTTTTCGTTAAAATCGAACCATTAACTTTGACTGTCCGCCATTTTGTGAAAAATGAATATTTTTTAAAATCCTTCGATTAAAGACTAGTTTATACTTATATTTGACTAAATCCATCCGCATTTTTTTTCAGATGATCCACTTCGCCGCAATGTTGGTCACCGCAAACCGTGTATATAAAAACATTATTTCATTGACGGCCATTTGCCACTAAACAATGTAATAATTTTCAATAAAAAATTACTGAAAGTTCTTCAAGATGTGTTCTTTAATATGGTATATTGATCGAATAAAAAAGTATTGTAGTTTTCTTTAAAAAAATTCATGAAAAAGGCCTTTTTTGCGCTATAAGTGGGGGTAACGCCTTAAAGAGGGAAACCCCATTTCATACTTTTTCGACGATTTGTAACGAAAATTGAGGGCTTTGGAGGAAATGAATGGTGAATTCGTATTCAGGGGGTGAAAAAACAAACATAGGGACTTAAAACAAAATTATTAAAAATCCATTTTTTGTAAATTTTGTGGCTTTACTGAACAGCCCGTTTTTTTTGTTCCGATTTAAAACTTCGCCTCGCGCTCATGCTTTTCGTCATTGTACCCTATTTGAAACGTCGTTCAATTCACCGAGATCCGATTCCTTTTCGATTTTTGGAAGAATTTCGAAGTTGGACCATACATTTTCGCGAATTTTTCGAATACAGCTGTGACCTCTTTTTCGGTCACCTTCCGAGAGGACTTCCCGGTGAAAGTACTCGAGATATCGGGATGAATCAAGCGGAATTCTCTAAGTCTACGAAAATTATTTTTTTCCGAATAGCAAACTTAAGGGGGAAAATCGCATTTCACACTTTTTCGATGATTTTCAACGAAAATTTAGTGTTTTGGAGAAAATTAATGGTGAATTCGTATTCAGGGAATAAAAATACATCGAGCTAGACTTGAAAAAAATATATATTTAGAGTTCAATTTTGTCCCCATCTCGGCTAAAAATAAGTGGCTTCACGGAATAGTCGATCATTTATTTTCTGTTTCAATTTGGAACTTTATGCTCATTCTCTCCTTTATCATAGGCTCTTTAAAATGCCGTTCGATTATTTAAAATTCGATGATTATTCGCCGAATTCCAATGCCAGTACCAATATACCACCAATTGATACATCGATAATACTGATTAATAATAACAAATAAATAACATTCTAAGTAATAATAATTGATAATACTAATTGAGATTTTGGGATGAATCAAGCGGCATTCTCCAAGTCTACCAGAATCCTTCTCAAAAACCCCGCGATAATTTTTGTTACTTCCTTTACGTTACTACCGTTTGAAATTTAGAGATTTTAACGATTTCGAAAAAGTAGCCCAAAGGGCCAAAAATTCATTTTTTTGACCGCAACAATTTCAAGCGTCTATCTAATAGGAATTTTTCCGCCGATTACAAATATCACTGAGTTATTATCGAAAGCTCGAAATTAGGTTGTCCAAACGCGAAAAACGTGTATACGCATTTGACGATTTTTAATGGAAATTAAGGCTTTTAGGGAATATGAACAGTGAATTCGTGAACAGGGGGTAAAAATACATCGTTCGGAATTTCTAAAAAAATATTTTAAGTTTAATTTTTCTCGAATTTCGATGAAAAAATAAATGTTAGTCGTTTCTTTGAATTCAACGCACTCCTTTTGAATGTGGGGTGAGAGAAATACAAATAAAGGGGTGATTCAACCCTTAATTTTTTTTCGATGGAAAAAGGTTTGGAAATTAAGGGTTTTAGGGAAAATGAACGGTGAATTAGTAAACAGGGGGTGAAAATACACCGTTCGGAATTTTTCAAAAAATATTTTAGGGGACCGGTCCACTTTGAAAATTTCAAAAAATCGAAAGCAAGCAAGACTTGAGGAAATCGACGATGATGAGCAATCAGAAGGGATTTTGTACGGTGCAGGAATTGCCGATTGAGTTTTTCATAGTATTATCTTCAAACGCATTTTTCTCGAAACAACGTTTTCAAAATCTGGCTCCATCGTATCTCTAAAACTAATAAACCGATTCTCTTGAAATTTGAACCACATATTGTAAACATGATTCGCAACAAGATGTCTCTCAATGGTTTTAAAGTTTTTATTTTTACTCTTTTTTTTGCGAAAAACTGCGAAAAAACGCGTTTTTAAAAACTTTTTTCGTTTTTCATCTGCCATTTTTTTTATTTTCTGATAAAACTTTATCTCCGAGGGTCATTTTGTAGCTGATGTCATACTGAATCTAATGGACTTTGATTTTTTTGGTTTCAGACAAGCCGTTGGCGACTTGTGATGGAGCTACCTAGCCCACCTATTTTTGAGGCGTTACGTTAAACTATAGTTTTTGTACTTAAAAACGAATTAAAATGAATTAAATTTTTATTTTAATATATTTCAAGACTTTATTTTTCAAGCCCAACAACTTTTATATTCATATCTTTTATAAAATCCTCCAAAATAATGGCGAAAACAGCCTTTTTTCGTGGCTCCAAAGTGGACTGGCCCCTTAAGTCTATTTTTTCTCGCATTTCGGTAAAAAAATAAATGTTACTCGTTCCTTTGCATTCCGCACCTCTGTTAAATGTGGGGTGAGAGAAATAAAAATCAAAGGGCGATTCAACCCTTAATTTTTTCGATGGAAAAAGGGTTGGAAATTAAGGTTTTTAGGGAAAATAAACGGTGAAATCGTAAACAGAGGGTAAAAATACATCGTTCGGAATTTTTCAAAACATATTTTAAGTTTAATCTTTTCTCGAATTTCGGTAAAAAAATAAATGTTACTCGTTTCTTTGAATTCAACGCATCCCTTTTAAATGTGGGCTGAGAGAAATCAAAATAAAGGCGTAATTTAACACTTCATTTTTTTTTTCGATGGGAAAAGGGTTGGAAATTAAGGGTTTACGGTGAATTAGTAAACGAGGTAAAAATACATCGTTCGGAATTTTTCAGACAATATTTTAAGTCTCATTTTTCTCGCATTTCGGTGAAAAATAAATGGTACTCGTTTCTTAAAATTCTACGCACCCCCTTCAAATGTGGGATGAGAAAAATAAAAATAAAGGGGTGATTCAGCCCTTAATTTTTTTCTCGATATACCCACTCATCACAAGCTGTCCAACTAATACATCGTGGTGCTCAGTAGACAGAATTCGGCCACATAATATTTGGGAACTGTTTATGGATTCCGCCCAGTTTCTCATCAACGTTTAATTTTAGTGGACCGGCGAAAACGTTTTTTATTTTCAATCTGCCTGAATTTTTTATCCCCCACTGGGATTACCGCCGATAATGGCGCGTCAAGCCCCGTGTCCACAGGCTCAATGCCGATTTTCCCGGGCGTGATTGAGCTTACACGCCCCGCCATAATACAACCGTAGAAACGGCGCGGTTCCATTGAGGTTATGGGCCCATAAACGTATTTTTAGTTTCGATAAAGATTTTTTTCTTCTCCAGTCTCGCTCCACGAAATCGTTAAATTTTCCAATTTGCAGCGCGACGCATAGCTCGATATAATACGCGAGCTCGAGTCGAGAGCGTGGGTCCCCGAGGATACCGAGCGGAACCAAATGGGTGGGTGGCAATTTGGAGTCAGAAAAAGCAGCGCAGCCCATGCTGATTATTTCAACTGCGTAGGATTCGTGTACACCGCGGACTCTCTTTCTCACGAGGCACATGTGTGACCACGACCGTTTCGTATGTCGAAGCGAGAAAATTCATATATAAGTAGCTATACGTCACGTAGATTGGGATCAATTGGTGAGATTCGTGGGAGAACCGCGACCAACGTCAATTACTTCTCGTATCGATAATTGGCCACGTCTAATTTGCAGAGAAAGAAGAAAAGGAGGAAGAGAATGAACAACGATCGATGCGCGAAGACAAAAAAAAATATCACTACTTTTTTTTGTACACATTCACATTTTTGTACAAATATCACGACTTTTTTTTGTACACATTTTTTTGTACACAACGTCACAACGTTGAAGTTTGCATCGGTGGGACGCAACGAAAATTAATTATTTTCAACTGCTCCATTTTTTGGGCTTTTTAAACGATTTAGGCTGTGAAAATCACTGAAAAGTTTTTGCGTATTTTTATTAGAGATTTACTACCTCAATTTGCAAAAAAGGCTTTCAACAATGATGAGAATGAAAAATGAAGAAAATAATTGGGCTCGGAATAATTGCCACGAGTGTTTTCCGTATGGAGGAATGAAAGAAAATATTTTCTGTGCAGAATTAATTGCTGAGAAAATTCTTTTCAATAGTGTTTTATAATTTTTATAACCCCGAGTGTCTCTTATTATTTTGCTTTTGTTTCTAATTCCTCTATATCACTTTTACATTATTTTAAATTTTGTGTTACTTTTATGTTATTTTACTTTTATTAATATTATTTATTGTATATTCTCTACCGAGTGCTGTACTTTACTTTTCTTATTTCTTCAAATTGTACCTCGTTACCTAAAGGTTGTACCAAGGCATAATAAACAATCAATGAAATCAAATCTCTCTCTCTCTCTCGCTTTCTACTTTACTTTAATAGTTTCCGAACTTCGAAATTAATTTCTACCTTCATTATTCTGCATTTATTTCTACTACGATTTCTTTTCTTGTATTGTTTTTCGTTTCCATTGAAAAATTATGTAACTCGTTTTTATGTTGTTATTTTGTATTGCTTTGAGTTATATATAAGTCATAACTTAATCTGCAACTAATTCTGTCCACTATAATTTATCAATTATCGATAAATCAATGAATCAAGTTTATAAATTGCGCAACCATCCTCTCTCTTACTCTCTTTTCTAACGAGCGTCAAAAAGAATTCATACGCGGATAATTGCTCGGCAATTGCACGATACATATAGGCAGAGCTAGAGGAGAAGGATGGAATGAACATGGCAATTATCTTTCTACGCAATGTCGACGAAAACCCGTTCATGCGACAACTTTTGAATGAAAGGGAACAAGAGAGAAGAAGAAAGCAGTACCCTCGAGTCGAGTGCTCCAAGAACAAGAATAGGGCATTTTCCGTTCCTCATTTCCTCCTTTTTCTTTCCATTTCTTTGCCAAGAACAGAGGAACGACGAGAATATAACCGGAAAAATTTTCTCTACGTCTCGTAACGCGCACATACACACTGTTCTAAAGTATTTGGAGATGTAAATATACGTAAAAGTACAAATTGTAGATTGGAAGGCTACGAACTACAAGAGATAAAGATAGAGGGGGGGGGGGGGTCAAATAACGCGAGCACATCTCTCATCTTAGTACAGTCGTGCTGTATATTGGAATCGGAAAAAATTAGAAGAGGGCTAGTTTTTTGACAGGTGATTTGGTAGGTGCCGCGGGTGCTAAAACCAAGTTTGCCTAAAAATCGGGTGTAGGGTTTTTTTTAGGGGATGGGGTGGATTAATGCCAAACTACAACCGCCACGAGGTCGGCGCCGGGAGACCGAATGTTCGGAAAAATCCGGGTTTTATTTTTGTCCACAGCGCCGAAGTCGTGGAAGTTCATTTTGGGGGTGAAAAATTGGGGTGAAATTTTGAAAAATCAGTGTTCATTCGATAACCCTTTAGGAAAAATTCATACAATTTTTGTTCAAATGAGAACATTGTAGCCCTTGAAGAGACGCGTCGATCGAGTATTCAATCATCCCTCTCCAATAATATCTTCACCCCCAAAAGAATTGTTGAAGAATTAACAAAAAAATTGTTAATTGAATAACTCAAAAACAATCGATTTTTCGGGGATGGTTTAAATGTAGGAAATGTAGAGAATAATTTTCTCTATATTTTCGTTCCCATGGACCACCCTTGAATTTTGCTTTTTCGAACCCCTCTCAGGGGCTGAAAATTCAAAATGAAATTCTGGGAAAACTATTGACCGAAAATAAAGAGATACGAGTTTGGCGCTGTGGACATAAATGTAGCTGAGGGTTCAAGTTACAAATTCTTCCACGGCGTCGAATTCGTGCGGTCAATAGTTTTCCCAGAATTTCATTTTGAATTTTCAACTGCCGAGAGGGGTTGGGAAATCAAAATTCAATCGTGGCCCATAGCAACGAAAATATAGAAAAACTTATTCTCTACATTTCGTACATTTCAACCATACTCGAAAAACCGATTGTTTTTGAGTTATTCAATAAACAATTTTTTTGTTAATTCTTCAACAATTCTTTTGGGGGTGAAGATATTATCGGAGAGTAATGATGAAATACTCGATCGACACATCTTTTCAAGGGCTACAACGTTCCCATTTGAACAAAAAGTGTACGATTTTTTTCTAAGGCGTTATTTAATTAAAACTGATTTTTCAAAATTTCACCCCACTTTTTCACCCCCAAAATGAACTTCCACGACTTCGGCGCTGTGGACAAAACTAAAGCCCGCATTTTTCTGCACATTTTGTCTCACGGCGCCGACCTCGTAGGGGTTGTAGTTTGCCATTAATCCACCCCCATCTCCTTTCATCCCCTAAAAAACCCTACGCCCCGATTTTTAGGCAAACTTGGATTTAGCACCCGCAGCACCTACAAAATCACCTGTCAAAAAACTAGCCTTCTTCTAATTTTCTCCGATTCCAGGGTTTTTCAGCGACGGCACGACTGTACTATCTGGTCTTCGAATTGCCTTTATTTTTGCGCAGTCGTATAGCGGCAAATATTCGTGTAGTTTTTGAAAAAAAATAAGCACCAAACACTGAGAGAGAAAACAGCAATTTGAGAAACGGCGAGGGTTCGCAAATCGATTGTTGAGGGACTGAGTCTAATCGGATACACTGGCCTATTTTTATTGACGAGTAATTTTTTATACAAAGAACTATGATACATTTGTATCGTACATAAATATACAAAGTCATCCGAAAAGTCATTTCCAAAAGGAAAATCTAGATGCCACCTATTTAATTACCCCCATGTTCTACGATCTTTTTTAGTTTTCGAGAAGAAAGTTTATTTTTATTTTATTTTTCTCCTTCGTGTAAATACTTTTCTGGCGACTGTTTTTTTACTTGTGTTATCGTGGTTAAGTGAACTGTTGAGGCATAAATAAATTACCGATTGAACACTAACGCAAATGCCTTAGATTTTGATCAAAAGTTTAGGAAATAGCTTTGAGAGGATCAGTGACTTAGTTCAGATGATACAAAAAATACTTATACTAGTCTAAATGGCTCCCAATTGCTGTTGAGAACTTCTAAAAGAAAAGTACATACATCAAAGAACAAAACTTATGCTACAGGAAAAGTTAAAAAAAACATGCTTTCTTTTCCGAAAACAAGAAATATCATACTTATAATAACTTACATGTAGGTGAGTTGGATATGTATTGATAGAAGGCATTTAATTTTTTCTCTTGGACGTCACTTTTCGGACCACCTTGCATATATGAGGCATTCCATGTCACTTCAGCCAGTAAAAAAAATCCACAAATAATTTTGAAAAATCGAGTTACTTTATTGAAAAATATTCACCGTGTCGAAATTTTTTAAACATTTCCGACCCTTTTTCCCGTTGATTACCATTTTTTAACATTTTTCCATTCAAATAGCTGTATCTTTGGATTTAACGTATTTACATTCGTACAAAACGAAAATGTACGTCTGTCAGCCGTCCAGAAAAAATTTATTTAAATTTTATTGAGCAAGTCGAACGCCCGTTTCAGGGCAAAATATGCAAAAATATTTTTTTTCTCGAGGAAAGGCACACGTGATTTTATTTATTTTTAATTTCCCCGAATTGTGAATACGAAAAACGGATTTTCGGTATTTTTTATATTTTGGGATTCCTAAACACCGTGAAGCTTTTTATTTTTCAAAACTTTTTTATTAATATTCGATTGAAGAGTGTGGAGCACTCGCTGTATGTTTACCAGGTTTTTGAAATACATATGACATATATATGTCATGTCAAGTGACGTGGAATGCCTCATATGTAGATATATATATATATATATATATATATATATATATATATATATATATATATATATATATATATATATAGGTACTCTTCACAATTAAAATGAGAAGAACGCGAGCCAGAAGGCAATACTGCGTATTGTGTGCATAAACTATGTGAAAAGGTTGCTCCATTTCGTATCAAATATTTAGAGAGACAATATTCAGTATCAAAGTTTTCTATATACAGGGTGTCCTGTTATGAATGGATAATCCTCCAACTGTTGATAGGTTGCATCATGTCCTACTATAGCTGGAATTTCAGACTAATGAAAGCCCGACGGTTTTCGCGATTTTGGGCTTTATATTATTTTTTCAAAAAAATAATCGGCTTTTGGTTTTTTGCATGCCATTTCTACACATGATATGAATCGACAATTACTAAGCAACTTTTTAAAGTAATTGGCACGATATGCGTCGTACATATTGTTTTTACACCGCAGGCTATCAAAGTCAGATGTTCGAATTGGTTTGTATGAAAATTCTGCATAAAATCTTTTTTCATAAAGTTTCCTTAACATTTGAGGATAAAAAGAAGACTTTTCTAGATAAAACAAATAAGTGAGAGTATTTTTAAAAAACAGGTAAAAAACGTTCTCATTTGTAGACATGGCATGCGAAAAACCAAAAGCAGATGATTATTATCTCGAAAACCGTAGGACTTTTACAAAACTGAAATTCCAGTATGTAGTCGGACATGATCTGACCTATCGAGAGTTGCAGGATTATCCATTCATAACAGGATATCCTGTATATATATATATATATATATATTAGGGTGATTCGTTTCAGGGTAACTTTTTTTTTGACCCATCGTGCCCGAAAACCTTCAGTTGGTACCCAAAAACGAACTTTCGTGAAAGGGGGGTGTTGTCAAAAAATATTTAGAGGTCGCGAACCAAAATTGAAGGTTTCCCATTTGATTAACATCGAAAAAAATGTTTTTCTCATTATAAGTGTCACCATTCCGCGAATTTTGATATCGCGATATTTTCCAAGTGGGTTCTCATAGGAAATATGATACTCCACAATAAAGTTCATTGAGCCATGGCCGTAAATTCAACCGTTTCAGCGGCATCATTATTTCAAGTGAATATTGTGCAAAATATCTATTCAAACGGCTGTAATGCCTAAGCTATTAGATATATCGAAAAAAATTCAGATGAGAACTTTGTAGAGAAAGTAATTTTCTACAAAAAAGTCTTATAAGTCGAGCCCGAAATTTCAACTCTTTCTCAGCTATAGGTGGATGAAGTAAAATAAATAGATTTTTTTTTGTTTAAAAGAATATCTATTTATTTTACTTCATTTACGGGCTCGGCTTATAAGACTTTTTTGTAGGAAATTACTTTCTCTACCTATTTCTCATTTGAATTTTTTTCGATATATCTAATAGCTTAGGGGTTACAGCCGTTTGAATAGGTATTTTCAAACAATATTCACTTGAAATAATGATACCGCTGAAACGGTTGAATTTACGGACTTGGCTCAATGAACTTTATTGTAAAGTATCATAGTTCCTATGAGAACCCACTCGGAAAATATCGCGATATCAAAATTCGCGGAATGGTAACACTAATAATGGGAAAAACATTTGTTTCAATGTTAATCAGATGGGAAACCTTCAATTTTGATTCGCGACCTCTAAATATTTTTTGACAACACGCCCCTTTCACGAAACTTCGTTTTTGGGTACCGACTAAAGATTTTCGGGCACGATGGGTCAGAAAAAAAAGTTACCTTGAAACGAATCACCCTCATATATATATATATATATATATATATATATATACAGGGTGGACCATTTAACATGACCGCCCCAAATATCTCCGTTGCTTTTAGAGTGTCGAAAAAAATGTCAGGAGGTGATTTGATTGATTTTGAAGGGCTGATACAATGGTGAAAAATCCATTTTTGTCAAGGTCATGGTTGATAGGTGTTTTAGACCTATGATATAATGACGTTGAAATTGGTTTTTACCGAAATATTTTGGTGAAAGATCATTTCGAAGTCATGACACGATAGGTCGTTGGCTTCGTCTAAATATCAGCTAGAACGTCTTAAAAAGACATGTTCCCATTCGAAAAACCATTGATGACCTTGAGAGCGCAAAACTATGACCTTGAAAAAAATGAATTTTTCACCACTGTATCAGCCCTTCGAAATCAATGAAATGACCATCCGGCATTTTTTTTCGTCGCTCTAAAGGCAACGGTGATATTTGGAGTGGTCACGTTAAATGGTCCACCCTGTATACGTATATAGATAGATAATTTAAAAAGTTGCTTCATTCCATGCCAAATATTTAGAGAAAACTGCGATAGGCCCGAAACAAATTGCAACACTTTTCGTTATCAGTTTCGGTGAACTTAGCGCGTTCTCTCTCAGTTTCTCGTACAATAACGCCGACATTGGGTCAAAGTGAAAAAAAAAATCCTTTCGATATACCTACACGTGTACGAAAATTCGGGTATGTTATAACCATAGCCGCCTTCATATCGTGCGTATATAACGCTCGCCGATGAATCACGCTCACGCGCACATCAGGGAACTGTGATGAAAAGTCTATCGCTACGATTTGAAAAGGATGCGGTTTTAATTTTTTTCTCACCTGATAATGGTTGCCCCCGCCCATGCCACTCGAGCTTCTTCCATTCGGTTGGGCCTCGTAGCTACCATTTTGCTGTAACAAAAGGAAAAAATGACGAAAATGTTCAAAATCAGTCAGCCACGAATTGAGGGAAAGAGAAAATCAATTTTTGTACAGTTCAACACATACTCGTAACGGCGTCACTGATAAAAACGTAATAATTGGACTGACAACGTCTGGAACTGGAGAAACTCTTTTTTTATGGAGGATTTACCGGAAAGCTTCCTTGTGAATGCTGAAGGATATCGCCTGCCACTGTCTTTTCAAAAGGAACATTGTAGTGCCCCAGGTTCTACCTGACGAATCCAGATGAAGCAACGTACAAGGATATTTTGGAAGCGTTTGTTTCCTCATAGCAAAGGTTCAGGAAAAAAGACGGACCGAATTTCGAAAAATTATACATATAGTGTCAGCATAGTATTCTAACCCTACCAGCTGAATTTCGGCCGGAAAAAAACGAAGGTCTATACCATTTTACACCCCCAGTAGGATGAGTGCAGTGAACATGTCAGCAATAATTACAACCCGCAGCTAAGATCATCATTTTCCATAAGAAACTATGCTAAATTGCCGGGATGTTGATGTTCCTTCTCTAGAAAACGATGCAATGGGAGTTTGAAGTTCCACGTTGATGGAGGTATCTACGTCTAGGAAAAAAAATCAATGTCCTTCAACCCTCATCGAAGAAACGCTCGACTCTAATAAATCGTAAAAAGTTGGCTTCCAAGACTGAGAAAAAAAAACCAGTGGAATAAAAAAAAATATATTGGTTGATCCAAATAAATGTGCTGCTGCGGAGTGCCACCGATATATGAGATTGTTACAATACTATAAAATATTGGAAAATGTGATTGATTTAAATAATATATTGTTTTATTTGAAAAAGGTCTTCTGTTCTCTGAGTATCTACATTATCCTTCAAATAAAATTATATTCTATTGAAATCATTCTATAAACAATCCGTAGATGTATGGATGAAATATTTAAGCGGTTGCTACAACATTTTTTATTACGTACAAAAATATAATCAATAGAATTAGTTATTTCTTTACTACATCGAAACGAATATGCCATGGGACGTAAGTTTTTGAATTTGTTTTAAATCTTAAATAAAACGTGAGCATTAGAATGATCACCCACGATAATAGTGGAGAGAATATCAGATATCCAATAGAATATCTATAGAGAGAATATCAGATATTTAACTGATAAGAACAGTTACTACACTTTGATCTTAGCCACGGGCGAAGAAGCGATACTCTTTAGAGTTTCTCCGCCGTTTAAGTAGATTTTCGGTTCACGCTACGCTGACGAGAAACGAGCGCGCGTGCGTCTTCTAGCGGTTACTCTGAGAACTACGGGTTTCCTCACACCTATAATTTCGGTGGTGCTCGGCCATGATTTGGTTGAATTTTTTTCAACCAAATGCGCAAGAAACAAATTTTATTTCTGCGTAATTTTTTAACCATTTCCGACATTTTCTTAATATTTTTCAATCAAAATAAAATATTCATATTTCAACGAATAATGTACTTGGAAATCAATATCGGATATGGTGAAAAAAATAAAAATAACATATTTACTCAATAGAAATTTTATCTGAATCAAACAAGCGAAATTCAATTTTTCTTGTGTACTTGAATCAACAATATTCATGTTATGAATTGAAACGCTTTTTTTGTTCGTCGCAGAAAATGCATTCAAAACTATATACTTTGTTCGCGATAATTTTTTAGATAGTTTCAATAATATATTGTTCTCGGCTAACAATATATATTTTGAATGGAAAAAAAACTTATAATTTTATCATTTTTTTAACGTCAATAGCGTTATTTTTTTGACTAATTAATCCGATTATTTCGACCAACAATTTTACAATTGATTCAACGAAATTTCATTCAATAACATCAGTAATATTCGATCAATGATTTTTTTTCTCAGTGAAGAAACATCACTTGAGTGTCCCCGTTCGATTTTGTTGAAACTCATATATGAAGCAAAGTATTGAAAACTATTAGACACGTATTTTTTCTCATGGGCGGAAAAATAGTTTTTAGGGGGCAAACCACCCCTCAAAAGGCGTGTCACACCTTCATTTAATTTTTTTCAACAGTTCTATAGTGGATTTTTCATTGCTTCACATTAGAAGAATTTTGCTTTCGTTCCACTTAGATTGGTGTACTGCTCGTGGGTGAAACTGCGAAGTAACCCTTCGACACGCCTTTCTTTGAGGGGTGGTTTCACCCCTTAATACCGTTTTTCCGCCGATAAAAAACGTGGCTAATAGATAATTACTTGTTCATTACCAATACTGCACAATTTTCATAATAGTTCATTACTAATACTGCATAATGTAATCATCAAAAAGAACATCACTTAAGTTTCCGCCTTCGATTTTGTTGAAACTCATATACGTGATGAAGCATTGAAAGCTACTTCCTGCTATATGCTTTCATTTAGTGCGACCTTGCCAGTTCGTCAGATTAAATTCGATAAATTAAATACTAATAAAAGCAAAACTGACGCAAGAAAAAATTCTCTCCACTGCAGTTTTCCACCGCAAAGAGTGAAGGTGCAAAATGTCGAGGAGAGGAAGGCGGGGCAAAAATGAAGTCACGCGCACGTGCGTGTAACGAACCTCGCGTTTAATGCTCAAGGCGGTGTGCCAAACAGTATAGGCGATACGATGAAGCAGAGTTCCCGCATCCTGACGAAAGAAGGGTGATGCTACCTCTTCGTAATCATCATCGCAATCATCGTCGTCATCAACGTCATAATCGTCGTAATTGTTGCGCCAACGGGATTCCGGATCCCAATGTTTTTTCGCGTTATTATTCGCATCGTCATTATAACGACGACGATACGTCTCGTTGTTGCTTCGGCTTGAAGCTCTTGGCAAAATGTTGCTTCGACAGCAACCCGCTCGTAGCCAGGCACGCGAAAGTGACGAAGTACTATTGGAATTCGTCATGTGGACGATATTTACATCAATATATATGTATGTGTATAGTTTTTTTTTCAATCCCTCGTTGAATGGCGTTTTTTTTATCGCCGGGGAGACATTTTCGAAGTTTCTATTTGATAGTTAAATTCTGCAGGCTTTGATCGTCTTATGTTGTCGTTTGAACTCGTTACAATTGCATCGGACATCTAATTCCACAGTCGCGATTCAATGTCATTCTTTATTGGAATTTTAGCTTATTTTTCTCAAATTGTCTCGTAATTTGGATCCATTCTTGAGGTGTTAATCGTTTCTGGTTGATGTCATCGGGATGCTGCTTTTTGATGTCATCACGATCTCTTTATAATTGGAACTACTTTAAAGTTTGAGTGCGATTCATTTTTTTAAACATGAAGAAACAGTTTCGAATATTTAGATAAGATACGTGACTCCCACGAGTGTCGATTCCTAGATGGTCATTGAATTCCGTCCCTTATTGGACCCGCTCTTTTTTTCCCTCAAATCGTCCCGTTCTTCGAACTCACTCTTCACGTGTTAATCGTTTCCGGTTGACATCGTGGGGATGCTACTTCTTGATGACATCACGATATCTTTATTTTTCTAGTTTTTGTATAGTTCCTTAAAGTAACTTCTTTATAATTCGAACTACATTATAGGTCGCGTGCAAGGTTCATTTTTGGATGGCGAAGAGACAGATCCGAATTTCAGACAAGATTGAATTCCACAGGCGTCGATTCCACAATGATCATTTAATGTCATCCTTCGTTGGAGTTTCCACTTGTTTTTTCACCCTCAAACTGTGTCGTACTTCGAATTCACTCTTTGGGTGTTAATCCTTACCGGTTGACATCATCGAAATGCTGCTTCTTGATGTCATCGCCAGTTCTCTGTCGGTAGAGTTCCATATAGTCTGTATAGTGTCTGTATAGTTCCAGTGTCTGTATAGTTCCTTATAGTAACTTCTTTATAATTCGAACTCCTTTATAGTTCGAGTACGACGTCCATTTTTGGAAGACGTAGACACAGATCCGAATTTCAGACAAGATACTTGAATTCCACAATGGTCATTTAATTCCATCCCCCATTGAAATTTCCACTTGTTTTCCTCAACCAGTCTCATACTTCGAATTCACTCTTTGGGTTAACCGTTTCCGGTTGATTTATCATCGTGCCGGTGTGTGTTGGTGAAAGTGCGAGCTCCTTGCAATTTCCTCCGAGCATTTCCCGGATTTAAGCGTGTCACACCTAGCCGAGCGGATGTCTTCGGTTGCTCGCTGTTCGTACGTCCATTTAGATAGGCCTAGATGTACGAGTGTGTGGCGATCCTGCGAATGGTCGGCGTGTCTCACATTCTCGCACGATGCTTCTCAAAGTTCTTCCCTCCTATGCGTGCGTGGCAAGTGAAGGACCGGTGTGTTCGCATCCTCTCGCTTCTCCAATCTCGGATGTAGCGAAGGCATTGGTAATTGAGGGATAAGCAACGATCATTTTTCTCGAGAAATTTATATCCGTTGTAGCATCATGATTCTCCAGTCTCAACATTGTCTCGGGCTTTCCGGCGTCGAAAACGAATTCATCCTCGTCAGATGTGGGCGAGAGCGCGATCGAAAGATTCGTTATTGTCATCACTGGAAAGTTCGGAAGCTTCGCCGATTTTCAGCCCTGCACGAGGGGATACTCGAAGGCACGCCTAATGAAGTGCTGACCATGTTGCGCGGAGCGATTCCTCTCGAGCTTTCGATAATAACAAAGACCGGAACACTCTTAGACGATTGATCATAAACTTTCTACAAATTTTGACTGATCTGGCGTGACGTCGATGAGCTTCTTCCAGCTGTTGAAAAAACCTCACTTTCTTGATGTTCTATCGATGTCACGTTATCAATGGATCAACGGAGCAGTTTATTCGGTGCCCGCGAGAGAAAATCACGCGAAATTGACGACGGGGGTGGGGAGAGAAGCTCGCGGGCCGCCGGTCGCAATCAGTCACTTCCGGATATATTCTTCACCGACGTAAATTTGGGGTAGCTCGCGGTCGCGACCTGGGTCAACTGGGGCAAACGACTGCGCTGATGTTGCACAGGGGGAGCCGCCCCGGCGCGCGCGCTGCGGCTCTGGTACCTCGCTCCCTCCGATAGAGGGATGAAACTCAACATCCCGGCGGTCTCTCCGCGGGAGAAACCCCGACAAAGAGGAGGTAGAGGAGGAGGAGGATGCTGGGACATCGGAGCTGGCGGCGGGTGCGAGAACAGGCAGTGAAAAGGGTGCAGGGTGCGTGGTAGAATCCTAGAATAGAGAGAGATGGAGAGAGGGGGGGGGTGAGAAAGACATCCCTGCTTCGTTCTCTCGTAGTCATGGTGACGATCGAGTACGTCGGAGAAATAGAAAGAGAGAGTAAGAGAGTGGAAGAGAGAGAAAGAGAGGGGGGTGAGAAATTCGTACATACGTGTATGGTACATATTATATACAGCAAGCTCGTACACGAAAGTGCTCTTGGCCCTGCGAAATGCTCTTCCCTCTCGAGGAGAGGATCTCTTCATGAAAACCAACAGGCACAACACTTTATCACTGTAGCTTTTTTTTACCCCGCTCATTTCCATCCTTGGCATGCTCCAATTCACCAAGTTTTTATGACGTTGAAGTTTGCATCCTTGGAATGCAACGGAATTTTTGTTTTATTTTTCATTTCTTCATTTTTATCGTTAACCGAAGGCTCTTTTTGCAAATTGAGGCAGCACATTCCTAATAAGAATATCTATTAAAGGACTATACCAGTATGACACTTTCAAAGAATCAATTTTTTTTGCCCTTTTCGATAGTTAATACTTTCAAGAATATCATTAACATCAATATAATTTTATCTTGCAAAAATCGATAGTTAAATCTTTAAACGCGTTTTTCTCGAAATGAGGTTTTTCAAATTTGCCGACATTGTAACTCAAAGAGCCATTATTTGGCATTGAAAAAAACGACCATTTTATACGCAAGAAAACAGACTTTTTTCATAACTACGCTATTTTGTTATATTTTGATATTTTTCGAAAATCCTATGTCATTGTGCAGGGAATACCTTCCAGTTCAACAACATTTTTTCCTTTTTTGGTTTCAGCTACTCAATCGGCCGGAATCATGTCAGCAGTGGAGGAACTTTTTTTTGGCGCCTCCGAAGGCAGCGCATAAGTCGTTTGGATCTCAATATTTTTCTATGAAAAAATTATGTAATATAGGTCAAATATAGCCAAATACATTCTTAATTTTCCGAAACATTTAATTGAGTACTTTTCTTCCAAAAAATTCCCGAAAATCACCCAAATTTTCAGCGTTCACACTGGTATAGCCCCTTAACGTGTAAGGGATTTTCAGTCTAAATCGGCCAAGAAAAATTGAGCAATCAAAAATTATATTTATTCGTTGCGTTGCAACGATGCAAACTTCAACGTCAGAAGTTTTGTGACATCGCCTGTTAATATTTTGCGCGTAAGTAACATTTATTTCGCTCAAAGATGACAGCACAGATGAAATTGGGCAAGACACACGGCACGTAAACATATGTAGAATATTTATGGATGGAATATGGAACTCTTCCGTAAGCGTATGCAACATTCGTATTTTTTAAATGTTTTCTGCATACGTGTAATACCGTTCTGGAAATTGAATACATTTACACACATATGTGTATATATATATATATATATATATATATATATATATATATATATGTACATGAATTCTTTTTATTTTCAATATTGAAATATTGAGATTAAAAAACGCCATATATGTAGATATACATTCATATGGACACCTTGAAATAAATATACTTCAATTAAGAGTTAAATGTCATACAGAAAAGTTATTGGATTGCAGTAAAACTTTTTTTTGCAGATATTATGACCGTTTCTTGCGAAATCGAACAAGTTGAGCACCGAAAATATATCCTGTTTTTTATTAAATTATTTTCTGTACGCGACCGAAAATAACCTGTCTGGATCAATGGATAGATGAAGGACAGAAAGAAATGACGAAAAAAGAAATCGAGTCTCTTTTACTTTTACTTCACACTTGTTAAGGGGATAAACCAGTACGACACTTTGAAAAAATCGATTTTATTTCCCTTTTCGACAGTTCATATGTTCAAGAATATCCTGTAATCAGCAGTTTTCATGGTAAATATAATTTTATCTTGCAAAAATCGATGGTTGAATCTTTAAACGCGTTTTTCTCGAAATGAGATTTTTTAAATTTGCTGACGTTGTAACGCAAAGAGCAATTATCCGATTGACTTGAAATTTGAACTGAATACTCTTGAATACATTTACTCCACAATGACGTAGAATATTTTTGATTGGATAAAAATTGACGATTTGGCATTGAAAATACGACCATTCTATAGGCAAGAAAACAGACTTTTTCATAACTACGCCATTTTGTTAGATTTTGATATTTTTCGAAAACCCTCCGTCACTGTACAGGAAATACCTTCCAGATTAACGATAATTTTTCCTTTTTCGGTTTCAGCTACTCAATCGGCCGGAATCATGACAGCAGTGGATGAACTTTTTGTTTGCGCCTCCGAAGGCAGCGCACAACTCGCTTGGATCTCAATATTTTTCTATGAAAAAATTATGTAATATATGTCAAACATAGCCAAATATATTCTTAATTTTCCGAAGCATTTAATTGAATACTTTTCTTCCAAAAAATTTCCGAAAATCACCCAAACTTTCACCGTTCACGCTGGTACAGCCCCTTAACCCACAATTCCCTCGATAGCACCCCTTCGGAGTGTCGCCCTCAGCCACTCATTCACCGGAGCACTATCGTAACGTATCCGCACGAGGGCACAGGGAAACTGAAAAAAAAAAACACCGTGTCGCTACATGCAGCCATATTTTACTCGAATTCCAGTCGTGTTTACGATCGGGACCCCGCTAAAATTGCCGTCTCGTGGGGTAGTTCAAGGGCAAGCGAGCGCGCCGCGGTCACCCATCCAAGTATCGGCTGACGCCGCTCAGCGTAGGATCGGTAACTTCGGATAAGGATATTCAAACGAATAACTTTGCGCAGGCACATAAATATGGTATTATCAAGTATGCTCGTTATCAGGCCCAACGAGGAATACATTCGCGGTAATGTCTCGCATTCTCAGCACAGATATATCTGCAAACCCACACGTACGCACGGATGCACGTATCTCATTCTTCCATGTACTGTTACATCGCCATGGAAGAGTACGGGACGATATTTTGCCCGTCATTACAAATTGCTGATGTGATTCCTCGTAATCGTGGCTCTGGGATGTGGACGAAACGCGTTTAACCAGAATATATATATATATATATATATATATATATATATATATATATATATATATATATATATATATATATATATATATATATGTCTAGAGACCTAACCGCATTTCTGCTTCCTCGTCGAGGACAGGAATACATAGATATGTATATTCACATTACAAAGCAATAACACGGTAGACTCGAGACGACACAGGTGAATATCAGACTTTCCAGATTCCGACAGAAATGTTAAATTTCTCCCGGTGGTAATAAATCACGTGGTAAAATACCGTGAGAAGGAAAGATATAGAGAAGTGGTCGAGGAGATCAAAATAAACGAGCCGAAAGGAAGTGCTCCAGTGGTTAGTTTACGATCGCAAAACTCTGCTACTATATTTTCCTTTTTCGCTTGCTTCTCTCTTTCTTTCACCCCCAGCCGAGCTTCTCGCAGGCAACGAAGAAATTTCTGCAGAGCATCATTCTCAACGTTTTTCGCATCCGGCGATAGCTGAGGATTCAGGCAAATTTGGGAAAGGCAACAAATCGGAGCCACTTCGTTTGGGATCGGGAGTGTATTTTTAAAATGATTTTGAACTCTGCATCCCCCCATGGAAATTTATATACGCAAAAATATACTGCAAATTTATTTTATTAATAATTGTAGTATAAGTAAAATGTATGCCATATGTTGAAAATATATGTTGCATATATGTGCCAATTTCTAATTTTCGTAACGTTTTTATATATGAGATGCATATGCGTGGTATTACTGTATATCGATGTATCATATATCAATGATATGTGTAGCATTTACCCTGCATATACACCACATATATTTAGCATATATGTTGCATACACACTGCATACATACCACATGTGTACTGCATAAATGGTACATATATGCCACATATATACACTGTATATAGTGTTTATATGTAATAGTGTACTTCAACTGTAAGTTAATTTTTTTTAAGTTTAAGTTTGAAGTTTTATCAAGTTTAACTGTAATAGGGTTTATACACAGCATATATTTCTTGTCAGGAATATGTATCAAAAATGTATGCGTCATATATGGCGCATACATTTTTTATATATTTTTCTGACAAAAAATAATTTGAAAATATATCGAAAATACATTCGTCGTATATGTCTCATATATGCATCATATATTTGGTGCATATATACTAAATATATACTTATTATTCTATTTTTCGTCACTATATATGCGCCCGATATATATAAATGTAGCATATATTTTCTGCATATATTTTACATACATAAATTTCCATGGGGGTCGTTGGAACGCAAAGAAGGTTTAGGGGGAGTCCATAAATTGTGTCATTTTAAAATAGGGGGGAGGGGGGTTCCTTGGATGATGGTAACGATAATTGGATTATGACGATAGGGACGATACGATGGTTTCAGGGGGGGGGGGGTCAACAATCATCAAAGAAAAGATGACGTAATATATGGACCGATTAGTAGCCCGAACCTTTTTTTTGGTAAATTAGAGCGGCAAAAATTAGCAAACCGTTTTTTAGAATCCTGATCAGACATATACAGCCCAAATTTGGAAGATAAGACCTTCGATAATGAAGAAATTGGAGAAATAAAAAAGTGAAATAGAATTCCCGTTGTATTTCAACGATGAAAACTCCAACGCTATATTTTTTTATAGCTTTTGCAGATTAATCGCCATGCTAGCGGAGACATTATTTTGAAGAAACCAAATGACGGTTTTCTAAATTTCTCTTATTTTTGAAGGTTGAACCAATCACGTGGAATATTAAAGGCGTATATTATTATAAGGGAGAGCGTATATTACTATAAGGGAGGGTGTATATTATTATAAGGGAGGGCGTATATTATTATGAGCGCCTAAGGGAGATATTAATTTAATATCTCACCTTAGGTGCTAGAAGAAAAGTTATTTTCATGATTGTTTAAAATCGGTTTATATTATAGATATTCATATAAAAGTTGTTACACTTAATAAATACACTTTCGAAATACATAAAAAAAATGTTTTTATGTATTTGTGCAACCCAAATGAACTTTAAACGCTTTTTTCTCGAAACGTTTTGCGACGGCTTATTGATAAAAATCATCGAAACTACTGAACCGATCCTTATGAAATTTTAACCACATATTCTTTACAACTATAGCTATAGCACATAACAAGAATTTTTTAAATTTTGATATTTATTCATTTATTTGCCAAAAACGGTGGAAAACACGGTTTTTTGTTTTTTTTTCGAAAAATGTCCGCCATTTTTTTATTTTTGCATATATAAAAAATCGTATGATATGCGCTATAGTCGTTAACATACTGAATCTAAAACCTATTGATTTTATTGCTTCGGATGATCCATCTCCGAGATTTCATCGAGAGCGCAAACCTACAATTTTTTAGGACATTTTTTTAACTACCATTTTCGTCTATAAATAGTGACTTGAATAAATAAATAATTAAAAAAAAAATGTATTTCGAAAGTGTATTCATATGTGTAACAACTTTCATATCAATATCTATAATATAAATCTATCAACAAAAATCATGAAAATAGCCTTCTTTTAGCGTTCAAAGTGAGAAGACCCCTTAATCCGATCGCTGTGGCAACGCAGCATTCTTGCTTCTCACTGAGTATGCCTTTGATGACTACCCTTGATGACTACCCGTGCAGGAATTTGTTGAATCCTACCAGATCCCTATGGGGATTTAACAGGGACGCTGCACGTTGGATTCCAAGTGGATTCCACGCTATTTTCAGATTCACGTAGATTCAGATTTTTTAGTTGAAATTCTCAAACGTAGTTTGTGGGATCTCCCAGAAAGAATGTCCTTTCGTGATACCGTGCACAAATTCCTTGGAAAGTCCCAAGATGCACCCTCATCTCTGTGGAGATTTGTTAGGATCACTGCACATAGAGAGTTCTCATTGGGATCCAATTGGATTCTGCAGCATGATTCTGCTCCTCGTGAGCGTGTACGTGTGTGGTAATATTATATCAAAGTGCAGTAAAATTAATAACTAAAGATTATTACAGTAGATTTTCAGTGATGTGATTCAAATCGATTTCTAAGATATACTTTTTTAAACGAGTCATACTTTTCTAAAGTGAGATTTATACTTTTTCAAAATCCACTTGTTTTATCTGTTTAAATATTTTATTTTGAAAATTCATCGTACTCAATGCGCTGGGATCCATCAAGAATCGTATCGGATTCTATTAGATGATGTGGGAATCTTTCGGATTCAAATTGGATTCGCACATTGGACTCCAATGGAGAATCCCGATTAGAATATAAGATTGAAGCTTGCATCGTTGGAATGCAAAGATAATCAATATTTCGGAATGTTTATAACTTCTTTCAGCAGTTTTTGCCCCCATGAATCCTTCAACTATTTTTCACGACATTTATTTAGCGATTCTTTCTCCTATATAAACTTCTACTTTTGCAAAATCCACTCGTTTTGTCTATATATATAACTATATATTGTGTTTGGAAAATTCGTCGTGCAGAATGCGATAGGATCCATCGAGAATCGTATCGGATTCTATTCGATAATGTGGGAATCTTTCGGATTCAAATTGGATTCGTACATTGGACTTTAATGGAGAATCCCGATTAGAATATAAAATTAAAGTTTACATCGTCGGAATGCAACGATAATCAATATTTCTGAATTCTTCTAATTTCTTTTAGCTGCTTTTGTCTACAAAAATCCTTTAACTATTTTTCCACGACATTTATTTAGCGATTATTTCTACTATACAAATGTCTAACTGCTTACTAATGGTACTTACAATTATTAACCTTATTACTAGTTATTAATAACTAATGACTTTCTTCTACATTCTACTATAATAAATCTACAAATAAAGCTCTATAATAATAAAAATATGGGAAATAAAATGTGAAAAGAATTGTTTTGTTGCATTCGAACGATACAACCTTTCACACCATATTAGAATCGAATGTACGAGCGTGATGTGAAGGAGTCCAATGTGATGACCCATTGGATTCCTATCAGTCAGTGGGGACAAGTAAAAGAATCCAATCGGATCCCTATGACAATTTCTGCACGGGTGAATCGTACGTATGTAATTCGTAAAACAGTCTGTTTCAATTCGCTGACTAAGCGTATATGTATTTATGGCTGCATTGTAATATTTTGCCATGTGTCTTCAGTTGGAGAGCAGAATTCCCTGGTTCATTGCCACGCGAGGTGGGGTACGACGCGTTCGGTCGTACAGCCAGCTGTACCTCGAGAGACTCGCAATAATAAATGTGTTTTACCAGCCTGGGTAGCACTTTCGTACGAATTGCATATTTGGGAAGCGATGCACGTCTTTGCGGACAGAATCACGTCGAATGCAGCTATGCAGCAGTTATTGCTTATTCGATGAAAAAAATGCTCTTACCGCAAACGTCTTTGTCAGCATTTATTTTTTGAATACTCGGTGCACTCAGCCGTAAGTTATTCATGACTGACGCGATTTCCCTTACAACGTTTTAGCTTGCCTGACAATTTTTTCCTTCGACAATTACGCGGCTTAAGACCTTGGAATGGCTGGTGATAAAATTTATGAAAAATTCTAGCGAGATAGCATGGAGTACTTTTTTGCGTTTTGCAATGATTAAATAATGGTATGCCAGGCTTTGAGTTATGGCCGGATTTGCATGGGGACCAAAATCAATCTTTCGAACATTGAATGAGGTGGAAAAAAATATGAAAACGTTACCACGAATATGACTTCAACGAAGACATTTTTCAAACACTGAGGTGGACATTTTGGATATTGCGGTCGACGATTTCGAAAAAGTCATTCTGAAAGAAACGCGTTTGAAGTTTTCTGGTTCGTGGGTCGTACCTATAAACGGCCATAACTTTATAAATTTTTAACAGAACGATTTGAAATTTTCAGAGAATATGTTTGAATTGTTATCTTTTGAGAATCCGTCGAAAGCCAAAAACCGATCGTGTCAACAATTCCAACTCGGTTCAGGCCCTTAAAAGATCGATATATATATGGCATATTCCACGCCATTTCAGCTAGCCCGTGACTCCGACTATTTTTGGTCTTCCTTGATGGTTAATCATATTTTTTTACACAATGTTTATCATTTAAATGTCCAATGATGCTATTAATGATTTTGTCATTTCCACTTCGGCTTCCACAGGCCTGAAACGGTATATTTTTTATTTGTGCTGAATATAACGATTTTTTTTCGATGTGACCCTTTTTGTTAAATTCAGTACGAATGAAAAATAAACCGTTTCTGGCCTGACGAAGCCGAATTGGAAATCACAAAATCATTAATAGCATTACTGGACATTAAAAGGATAAAAATAATGTTTAAAAAAACATGATTAATTCGAAAATAAATAGAAGGAAAAATGGGCGCACAATGAAACTAGTCTTAAAAAACATAGAATGGGCACTCTATTTTAAAGAATTTTTTGTAATAATATAAAAAATGCAATAATCTTTAAAAAAATTGTTTGCACTTTAGAAACAAACAAACAAAACGTTGACATTGATAATTAATATTTTTTTTTCATATTTTTTAACGGAAGTATGCTTCAAAATGAAAAAAAAATATATAGTGCCATTTGCCGATATCTCAATTAGTTCAGGTGTTATCAGCTTTCAAACATTTCCAAATCTTCTGAAATCGACATTGTTTGAAAAATGATTTAAATCAAGTCCTAAAAGAGAAGAGATGAAAATCCAAAAATTGGTATGGATATTCCTTTCATGGGGTACAATTTTACAACAAAAAATCAGGAAAACCAAAAATGGTCGGGGTCATGTGCTAGCTGAAATGGCGTGCAATATCCCATATATATATATATATTTTTTTTTTTTATGTGTTTGTGTGTGTGTGTGTAAAGAAATATTAAAACGTAACAATATTCACAACACTTTCTGAAAAATTATCTACCATTTCAATAATAACCGTCAGAATGTTTTTTCAATCCTCCACGAAAATTGATATATAGTTTTTTTCTTCGGAAACGGCAAATTCTGTTTTCTGACAGGGTAATCATAGCTTCAGTCGAACTGTGCTCAATTGTGATTGAATACGGTATGTTTTCAAGACAAAATTATTTCGTCCTCGCTTCAAATTTTATTTGATTTTTTATAGAAAATTATTGTCGGAAAATCTATATTTGCTTAATACATCTCAAATCTATCTCAAGTACATCTTCACGGCAAAGTTACAGTTCTTGTCTTTCGCCAATGACGCATACCAAATATAAATAATGTGAATATGCTACATAGATTTTATGACAGCGGAAGAGTTATCAAATCGTGAGGATAAATTATTGCATCTTTGAGTTTCCTCAAGGATAGTTCGACAGGAAGCGTTGCGAGGTCACCTCGTCGTGGCATCTCGGTCAAAGCCTTGACATCTGTCACTGTGCCGGACGCAGTGCGTTCACGTCATCGACGGGTTTGGCGATATGCACATACGATTTATACGCGCTCGAATACTTGTCGTCGCAAGTATTACGCAATGAAAAAGATTTCTGCAAAAGTGTACATAAATCAACGAGACGGCGAGTGTTGAGCCATGTAGGGTATATGATCTCACGGGAAGTGACGTTTTGTCTGGTTGCGCGTTCATCGATATAAATATCGACCCACGCAACGTATGCAACATCGTGGCCTATAGTATTATTATATCAATATCATTGAAAAGAAAATTTCAAGAATTACAGCTTATAAAAAAAAACAAAAAAATCATCGATCATGAACTTTTTAGGTACCCAAAGAGCAAAACGGCGCCTCATTGATGACACTCTGCCGTCTGTTCGTCCGTATGTCACGGGTCTCTAGCTCGTAAACGGAATGAGCTACAGACCTGAAATTTGGACATTTTGTGTAAAATGTTGACCCAAAACCGAATATTAAATTAGAAAATCAATTAAATTATATGTCACGGGAGTCCCACACAAAAAAAGCACAAAGAATAATTCTCACCCTGGCATGTGGGGTGTCATTTTTTAAAGCTCATTAAGTAGAGCACAAATATTTTTTATTCTTTTTTTATCTTCAAAAATAAAAAAATGGCGTCACGGTTGCCAGTTTTAGACAATTTCTTTTACGGGGTCTATCTCGAAAACTAAACTAGTTACGAATTTGGAATTTCTGTATATCATGTACTATTTACTGTATTTCAACAACTAAAAACAATTTAAAAGTTAATTTTTGTTAATTTGTTAATTTCGGTTTATTTTGGGTTTGTTTGGGTTTACTTTGGGTTTGTTTGTTTGTATAATAATTTTTATATAACCTTTGTAATATATTTGTGATATAGTTGTAATTTTTAAATTAATAACAAGATTAGAATTGGGTGGAGAGAGGGCATTTTTCAACCAATCACAGGCATTCAGCATGTCGCAGATGCCCCCACTCTGCTTTAACACAGTGGCGGTCGAGTGGGGGTAGCGTTAGTTTCGTAACATCCAGCTTTCTCACAACGAACATCACTTTGATGTCATCCTTCGATTTCATTGAAACTTTTTTATGTGCAAGAGTATCAAAAACTACGAGACACGTATTTTTTTTATCGGCGGAAAAACGGTTTTAAGGGATGAAACGCACCCTCGAAAATAGGGGTGTTTTTTCGTTTTTCGTTCTCATCTCCGATGTGTGGTACATAAAAAAATAAACATTGTTGCGATTTGAAATTTGTCTATATCTCGTACCGTTAAAACGTTATCGACGAAAAACGAAAAACATACCCATTTTTGAGGGTGCGTTTCACCCCTTAAAACCGTTTTTCCGCCGATAAAAAAAATACGTGTCTGTTAGTTTTTGATACTCTTCCATATAAAAAAGTTTCAACAAAATCAGGGGACACCAAAGTGGTGTTCCTTGTCAGACCCCTATACGCAGCCTCCCTCAGCAAGCATATACAGTTTTAAAAGCATCTTCAATGCTAATAAAGGCATTTTCAATGCCAAAATAAATCAAATTTGTTCACGGCACGTCTTTTACGGACTTTTATGGGCTCCAGGGCATTTCTCCGGACTTGGAAACGGCCAAGTGCCAAGTGCAGGGTAAATTTTGGAGAGACAGGACCACAAAGCTCGTATGGACGTGGGAACAAACATTGGCAGTTGAAAAAATAACGAATTATTTTTTTGAAAGATTATTCCATTTTTGATCGAATTTTTTCAACAAGGTTCCAGAGTCTGAGAAAAATTGGATCTCTGTCGCGCGAAAAAACGCGAATAAAAGATTCCAAAGGGCGAAAAAGCGACGCGAATGCCTCGAACGTTCGAATACGAGGTTGGGTGAAAATGTGAAAGCGTCTTTGCGCCACCAAAAGCAAGGAGCATTGGGAAAGAGATTTAAGCGTTTAAACTGTGCCCATACTTTATCTACTTGAAAGTTATGAAAGATGCCAAGGCGTGGGAGACTTCTCTCGCTATATATTCGAACGAGATTCATAGCCAAGCTCTTTGCCTTTTCCCTCGTCCCTTTCGTTCTCCTTCTCGTCCTGTCCTCTTTATCGGGCAGCCAAGTCTTATCGACGGCGCTCGGGGCCACGTTTATTATACGAGAAGCTTGCTTACATTACCACAGACTCGATAAAACGACAGATCGCGGAGGAGGTTTTCCAAAATAAATATGAAATGAGCTTCGCGAGTAGTGACGAAAATATACTGCTTGGCCTCTCACTCCCGATGCCCCGGAGATAAAATTTTATCTTCCCTTGCGACGAAGCGCAATTTTAATTGCTTTGCGTCAAGTAAATTACGCCTGTTTTGATCGTCTCTCGCGTCGCGTAAGCGCGACACTAATTGCAATGTGACTCAATTTTGTTACTCAGAAATCGCGTGTACACGACTCGTTACCGTTTGTGGGTGTGTACATGTGCTAGCGGAAAACGCACATGACAGGAGGTTAAGGTCGATCGGGTAATGTGTGGTTTAAAATTAAACAAAAGGAGTGGTGCGGAATAGGCCGTCACTGTGCAGAAATTTCTCAGGGAGTCGCCAAGTCCTATCACATCCCTATAGGGATTTGGTGACACATGGGAATCCAAGTGGATTCCGCGCTATTTTCCGATTGACGTCGTTTGACCATTTTTTTTTAAATTCTCAACCGGAATTTGTTGATTTCCCCAACATAATATAATTTCGTGATCATGTGCGCAAATTTGTTGGGGAGTCCCAAGATGCACCCGCGTCGCTATAGGGATTTGTGAGGGACACCGCACATAGGGAATCCTCATTGGGATCCAATTGGATTCTGCACTGTTCCCTGATCAACGCCCTTTAATCGTCAGTGACCACACATCGATTGAAGATACTTACGTACTAGGGTTAGGCATATTCGATTTTTTTTTAATTCTTGAATAATAAAAAAAACTCATTAAAAATTCGTTCCGTAAATGAATAAAGAATCCCACTGGATTCAGTATGTCAAAGTACTATTTCTTTCGCATAAATGATCCAAAAGTATTCGATAACCAGTGTTTCTTGGGATAAAAGGTATCCAATGGTAATGGTCTCGAATGCCAAAAATAGTACTGACTTGATTAAAATACGAAAAAATCAAATCAAAACAAGAACAGAATTCTTACCACGTTCAAATCGAAAATATGTGAAAAGTCACGCGAAAAAACTCGGCGGGTCGAAGGGGGTAACCTGCACGCTTTGTGAGCGTGTACGTATGTGGTGATATTATACCAAAGAGCATTAAGGGGTCTTCTCACTTTAGACGTCTAAAGTGAGTTCGATTCTGACGTATCAAAAAATTCTACATTCCAGTCCGTATTCCTTGGCATGTGAAGGATGATGCGCTCCTTTCCGAATGGGCATTTTAAAACAGCAAATGCATCTTTGGAAAATAAGCCTATTTTGCAAATATGTGAAATTGAGTGCTGAAGAAGAGAATGATCAATCACCATATCATTTTATGGAATAACCAATTACCTATACCCATATATAATTTCCTTAGATCGACCGTTAGGCTTCTTCGGGCATCTAAGATGCCTGTCGTCTTACGTGATGAGTGTGGGGTAAAAACCCCACACTCCCTGTCATCCTAAGTGACTAGTGTGGGGTAAAAACCCCACACTCCCTGTCATCCTAAGTGGCGAGTGTGGGGTAAAACCCCCACACTCACTGTCATTTTAAGTGACGAGTGTGGGGTAAAAACCCCACACTCGTCACTTCACGTTTTCTAGTTTCTGACGCATCTCCGAAGTGTTGCCCACAGTCCCTTCACCGAACCAGCGATCACCCATCGAAGTATTGGCCAACGCGGCTTCACTCGGGGAATCGCAGCGAAGCTTGCGTACAGACCTAGTAAAACCGTCGGTTGAATTGCCAATTATTCAATTGTGGGGAAAAAGCAATTAGCACTAGCCAATGAAAAATATAGGTTTGGAAATAAAGCGGCACGTACGTCATCGCGATACATTATTAAGAGAGGAAGTTCAAAGGTTCAATCCAATTAAAGCTCACCGGTGAAACGTCCACATTACGTATACCTACCTATACGTCTCGTAAGATCGAACAAATTGAGCTTTTGTGGGTGCGCCGTGGAAAGTAAAGGGTGAAAAGAAGCAAGAGGAAAAGCAGGGTTTGCACGGTTTCCTCGAGTTCGGTTTAACGTCATATATATATATATATATATATATATATATATATATATATATATATATATATATGTATACATATATATACTATGCATCGAGGGACGTAGTAGAGGGTGTGAGGATCGGTCGCGCCGGCGGCGACCACCTCCAATAGCACCCGGGGTCGTTGGTGGTTTCGTTTCGGCTTTTGGCAATGTCCCAAAACAGCGTCCCCAGAGAGCGGAATTTTTATTTTACTTTTTCTTTTTTTCAGCCAGCCTGAACGTCTGCAAAGGCACTCGTGACCCTGTCGCACTCGTCCCGGTTTCGTTTCACGAAAAATCCGTACGAGAGCGGCGAAGAAAAGCGCCAAACTGCGTACAACGATATTGGGGAGAAAAAAATCGCTCGAGACCACGCCCTGCTCGATTTTCCGCAATAGTCGTTCCGCGAAAGCTCGAAAAGTGCGGACACGCAAAAAGGGGAGACATTTCAAACGTGGCGTTCTCAAAAATGTATGGAATATGAAATCCGCTATGTCGCTAATGAAATCCAATCTTTTTTTTCTCCAAAGTGCTGATGTTAGTTGGCCAAATTCGATTACGTTTAAAAAAAAATTAATTCTGACGCATCAAAAATTCCATACTCTAATTGCATCCAGACGCCAATCTGCTGAATCTTCGAATTGAGAGATGGAGTGTAATGGGATTCTGTTGGGGCCAATGCCTTTTTTTGCGCTGATCCTAAACTGCTTTGAAAAATTAGGCGGTCTGAGTCCAAGACAAGCAGGATTTAAGGGGTTACACCTAGTTAGAATTTTAAAAAATCGTTTTTTTTTCATTTTCGACGGATTCTTGTAATATAACCATTCAAAAATATTCTCTGAAAATTTCAAATCGGTCCGTTGAAAATTGGGGGAGTTATGAGTAAAGGTGAAAACTTTAAACGCGTTTTTCTCGGAATGACTTTTTCAGAATCGGCGACCAAAATATCTCAAAATAACTAAACCGATCTACTTCAAATTTTACAGACATTTTTCGTATATGAAAGGGAGGGCTTAATTGAAGGATTTTTTTTTTCAATGCATACTTTTTTTATATCAAGGAAAATAGAGTGTTTTTTTCACCGAAATTTCGACGATCACTTTCGATCGGCGACCATTTTTTCAAACATCATTATTTTATTGAATCCTTCGATCAAAGACTAGATAATACGGTACAAAAACTAAATTCATTTGGTTTTCTTACTTCAGATGATTTGTTCCCGAGCAGGAGTGGTCACCGCGAAGGACCTTTTTTGCACAGCGGTCTGCAATTTACTGTATCTCCGTCGTTTATAAATATTTCCCAATTAAAAAATGGTCAAAGATACTTGAAATGATACCTTTCATTTACTGTGAAAAAAAAGTTAAAAACCTGCACCCATTGGCAAAAAAAAATTCACGACAACGCCTGTTTTTTGCGGCCGCGAACTAGGTGTAGATCGTTAAAGATATATGGGATATAGAATCCGAGGCAAAAAAGCTGAAATTTAAAGTTCTCAAAACATGTGCTCGATGTCAAGTAAAGTAAGTAAGTACAATGGTGAGTAAGATTGAGTGTAATCAGTTCACTGTTAGACGAGCAGGATTTAAAGATATATGAGATATAGAATCCGCGACGAAAAAGCCGAAATTTAAAGTTCTCAAATGCAAGTTATCGATGCACCAAGCCTCAAGTTTGCAGTCAATAGTGTTTTCGTTCCAATGACTGTTTCACCTGCATTCGTTAATATTTAGCTTTATGAGAGTAAAAGCTACTCGTGAAGTGGCTTACTCTTGAGAGTAAGCCACTTCACGACTGCCGCAATTTGCGAACCGCTCAACTGTTCACATCGTTGCCATACTGTTTAGTAAGGATGTGTGGAAGAGCCCAACGAGAAAACAAGCAGCGTTTCAGTACGTTACAATTAATTGCACTACAATTACGTCTTGGATTCTTGTGAAATTTGCCAAAAAGTTGCCTCCCCACATACATTACTGACACAAAAAATCTAAAACGTTTCGCACCATTTATTTATTCATTTTTCTCATCCAATCCAAGAGTAAAAAGCTGTCCTATAAGAACGGACGCAAACCTACTGCAAATGAAAAGTGTGACAATTGTCCTACAGATCAGTGCTTACTGATTGCGGATTTTGCATAGAGGTTCACAACGAACAAACTAATAACGCATCCAATTGTCGTCGCCCTGATTGCACTTCTATGACACTTCCATACGTACTCAATTTCACGGAAATGTACGATTATGTGCAATCGTCGCTTTTGGTATTTATATAATGCACGAGCTTGGTATTGCGTATCGACAGGATCCATTTGTAATCGTCCATCGTGCCGATTTCCCGAGCCAGGGAGAAATTAGAGCGAGAGAGAGAGAGAGAGAGAGAGAGAGAGAGAGAGAGAGAGAGAGAGAGAGAGAGACTCGAATGTATTCATCATGTCCCAAGAGAATCAAGTTTATGCATTGTGTTCACGTCTGTCGGGATTGCGGACTTAAGTCAGCACGACGAAAATTCACGATGCGTTACAGACTATGAATAATACGTAGGTACTTAGCACGAAAGAGGGGTAGGAAATAACGAAGGGATGACGAAAGGCGTCTAGGAAATAAAAGTCGAGAAAAGAATACGGCCACTATAAGAGAACTGACTTCATACTGGGAAACAAAATCTATAAATTATCGAATCTGAAAAAAGCAAAATATAATGTATTTGGGTATAATGATAAACATGATACAGAAAATAATTATTTGAAAAGTGCATGTGATAACTGTTTGTATTGTGGTTTGGTAAGTGAAGTAAAATCGCAATCAGATTTGACTTCAGTTGTCACAGGCCACCATTTCATAATTTTGGCAATATCCGAAGTGAGGCTGTATTCAGGTGCTTTCGATACATGACAAGCATGTGTTTGTCTACCATATGTGTAATCGTGTGTTGTGGTGTATGTGTAATGTGCACATTGTAACAAGAGAGGTGGCAGATACGGATAGCGAACGCAAAAATGAATCGATTGATTCGATGATATCTGCTCGAAATATCCCGTAATCTGTATTTTTGGGTGTAGTTCCGAAAAGCCCATACCGCTTTTTTCTTTGAAATTTTGTATACTGATGTATTTTGACTCGCTGAATACGAATATGATCATAAAAATTGGCGCAAATTTGATTTTCAAGATAAAAACTGAAAAAAAACGGATTTTTTGAGTTTTTTAATTTTATTTTAACAAATGTTGATCGTAGAGGAAAATGTCTTTTACAAAAGTTGTAGCCCATCAAAAGACTGATAATTTATGTTCTATACAAATTTTGTCTTAAATCATTATTCTCCAAGAAAATGGGATAATACTCCAATAAGTATATTTTGCTAAACTCTATTAGTTTCGATGTTATCCAAGGTGCCCAACAAACCCACCCCAGAGTTCTACGCACCCCGCTTCCACGTACCCATCCGAGGTGCCCTCCGCCCACCCCAGTGTTCTACGAACCCCACGATCCCACGCACCCATCCAAGGTGCCCAACAAACCCACCCCAGAGTTCTACGCACCCCGCTTCCACGTACCCATCCGAGGTGCCCTCCGCCCACCCCAGTGTTCTACGAACCCCACGATTCCACGCACCCATCCAAGGTGCCCAAGAAACCCACCCCAGTGTTCTACGCACCCCGCGATTCCACGTACCCATCCGCGGTGCCCTCCGCCCACCCCAGTGTTCTATGCACCCAGCGATTCCACACACGCATCCGAATCGCCCTGTTCTACACACTCCACTATTCCACGTACCCATCCAAGGTGCCCAACAAACCCACCCCAGTGATCTACGCACCCCGCGATTCCACGTACCCATCCGAGGTGCCCTCCGCCCAGCCCAGTGTTCTACGCACCCCGCGATTCCACACACCCATCCGAATCGCCCTGCGCCCATCCCAGTGAACTACACACCTCACAATTCAACATACCCGAGTTTGTTCGGGTTTGTTTTGATTGCCGTTTGTGTTTGTTTTATTTCGGTTCATTTGGGCCCATATCCAGTAAAGTATGTAAGTAGATAATATCGAAACTAATAGAGTTTAGCAAAGTATACTTATTGGACCATTATCCCATTTTCTTCGAAAATAATGATTTAAGACAAAATTTGTATAGAACGTAAATTATCAGTCTTTCGATGGGCTATAACTTTCGTAGAAAACATTTTCCTCTACGATCAACATTTGTTAAAATACAATAAAAAAAACTACCAAAAAACGTTCTTTTTTCAGTTTTTATCTTGAAAATCAAATTTGCGCCACTTTTAATTGTCATTTTCGTGTTCAGCGAGTCAAAATACATAAGTATACATAATTTCAAGGAACAATGCGGTATGGGCTTTTCGGAACTTTATCCATATTTTTTATGGAACATACGTGACCGCGACAGTTTTCTTGTTATTCGTCGCTTTTCGCATAGCCCTGATCTAACCGGGAACTATTATTATTATTTCCGTTCCAAAGTTCGATCCGCACGGATTCCCTAAATGGTGCGGGTTAAATGCATTGATTTCGTGAATTAATTACTATTGTATTTAGCCGGTAAGGCCTGCAGAGTTTTCGCGGACGTCATTTTTTGTCTCTACTACAGCATACGAAAAAGACAATTTTTTTCTAATGAGGAGGTTCGTGCTCTTACTGCTTTAAGATTTACTCCCTTTGTCTTCTGATGTCTAAATATATGCCGTAAACCCGTATGTACGAAACTGAATTTACTTTTCAAAGATTCAGCAGATTGTCATCAGCGTAAAAGAAAATCACAACTGTGCCACATCGAAACGAATACAAAAAAAATACGATTTCGGAATTAAAAGAACCAAATCACTGCTTCCGAAGATCAAGATTAGATCCAACAGGATGAGCATTTTGTCTTCAGCTCGAATTCACCCCCAATCATTGGCTTCTGCATCCCCTCGAAGTAGCTTCAGAACTTAAAGACCCGTGAACAGGAATCGAAGATCTCAGCTGTCCACGCTTCATCTACTTGCACTGTACCGTGCAGATATTTGTTGGAAGTCCCGAGACCCTACCACATCCAATAGGACTTTGATAGGGACACCGCACGTAGGGAATCTTTCGGATCCAAATTGGATTCGTACGTTGGATTTCAATGGGGAATCCCTATTAGAACATGAGGTTGAAGTTTGCATCGATGCTATGCAGCGATAATTAATATTTCTGAATTCCTATCATTTCCGTGGCCTGCTTTCGCCTACAAAAATCCTCCAACCACTTTTCACGTCATTTACTTAGCGATCTATGAAATGGATCTACAATAATAAACATATGGAAAATAAAATGCAAAAATACTTTCGTTGTGACCCACGAAAAATGCGACCCATTGGATACCAATTGGCATGTACGATAGAGAATAACAATCCAATTGGATCCCTACCACAATTTCTGCACCGAGTATCTCAAGTTCACAAGCTTGACGTCACTGCGATAAAGCATTTTTATTTTCGCCTCAAAGCCCTGGAATCACTCGATTACCGGAAATGTAATTTTTCAAACAGCGCACACGTGATTGAATGTCGCACTCAGGCATACGCGGAATAAACCGAGTAAAGTATATACCGGTCGCGAAGAGATCGGGGAACCGCGATAAAAGCACGATCGAGATATCGACGACTATAGTTTTGCCAAGTACTTTATACGCTCTTTCTCTCTCTCTCTCTCTCTCTCTCTCTCTCTCTCTCTCTCTCTCTCTCTCTCTCTCTCTCTCTCTCTCTCTCCCTCTTTCACTCTCTCTTGGCAATATAAAGATATATGCAGGGCACAGGGTAATCTGTATCACGTAAGCGCGTCACGTAAACATAGGCAAACGGGGAGGAACGCGAGAATGACCATCAGCGAGCACGGCCACGTCACTGCATTAACACATTTGCACGCGCACACACACGTACGCGCATACACACACACACACACACACACACACCCTACACACACGCGCGCGCACACACACACACACCCTACACACACACCCTACACACACACACTACACACACACACACCCTACACACACCCACCCTACACACACCCACCCTACACACACCCACCCTACACACACACACCCTACACACACACACCCTACACACACACACACCCTACACACACACACCCTACACACACACGCGCGCACACACACACACACACACACCCTCGCTTGCTCACACACACACACACACACACACACACACACACACACACACACACACGCACACACACACACACACACACACACACACACACACACACACACACACACACAGTCACGCACACACACACACACACACCTAATACACGCGCGCGCACACACACACGCATCCTCGCTTGCTCACACTCACTCACTCACGCACACACTCACTCACACACACACACGCGCACACACACACACACACACACACACACACACACAGACACACACACAGACACACACACACACACACACACACACACACACACACACACTCGCTACTCACAATCTCGCACGCACGCGCGCACACGCACACACACGCGCAAGAGCTCACAATCGAGGCAGATGGCTTTGAATTCAAGCGACCGTTCATCGATATCCGATCGCGCGATTTCCAATCGCTCATTCTCGTTGTGGTTTGTACGAAACGCCTCTTGAGCATCCACAGCTCTTGCGTCGTTATTTTCGTGCAGGAATCCGGGCAAATTCCTCAAGTTCACGCCGACCACAGCGCGAATATACACGCCCGCATGTATGGGCCTTCGGGACAATGATGGGACCGGATCTTAGCCGGGCATGCATAATTGCAATTTCGGTTAACAATGGAGAATATCGGGTGTGCAATGAGGAGGAATTCAATTGCGTCTGATTGCGCGGGAATCATAGGTGCGAGGCTCCGGTGGACCGTAAGTTCAATCAAGCTCGGGAATAAATCGGCAGCATTGAGGCGGGCCGACCGTTTGGTGATGAATGTTACGGATTAATTATTATTTTTTTTTTTGCAGGGGTGGATGTGTCAAAAGTCGAAGCTCGAAGTGGCTGCAAGTGCCGCAGTAAGGAAAATATTCGAATGAGAGAGCAAGTCAAGGTATTCGGGTTCGTGAAAACGAACTCGAATATTTAAGATTTAACTGATTTTCGTCGATAATGAAATGAATTTCGAATTTACTTTAAAATGTACCTTAAATTTTATTTTTAAATATATTTTGTACTTTAAAATTTACGTTGAAGTATAAAATGAAATAAAATTCTAAAATTACCCAGTAAAATGAAACTGTAAAATTACCCAGTATACTGGTCAAATTTTGAGTCAAGTTACCGAACTTCTGACGAAAAATTACGACTGTAAAAATCGTCTCGCTTGTACGGCACTTTATGGAGGTGACACGCTAGCCACATTTCTGTCTAATAATTAATACGATGAATAACTCTGAATGCCTGATATAAACTGCTGAACGTGTGTCAATTTTTTTAAAGATTCCGTAGCGACAATAAAAACAGGGGCTCATGGAATGTTTATAGAAAATATTAATGATGAAACTTTGAAAAATGTGACTAGTAGAAATATTTTCGCAGCCGTGACTTTTGAGAGAAAATGTCCAAATCTACTAAATTTGCGCGAAATTTTTTATTCCGGTTAATCGTTGGGTATAATAATTGATTTTGACGTATTTTTATTAAGCACTGTAGTAATTTACCAATGATTCAGACGGGCCCTGCTTATGTCCCCACAAAATACGGCCCTCCGCGAAAGGCATACCTTAAAAGAGTTTCTTACGAAAATTGGGAAATTACTGTCATCATTAACTTCAAATTCGGCTTATCACATTTCCTATCTTTAAGGCGTTACCCCCACTTGTAGCGCAAAAAAGGCCTTTTTCATGAGTTTTTTTAAAGAAAACTACAAAACTTTTTTAATCGATCAATATACCATCTTAAAGAACACATCTTGAAGAACTTTCAGTAATTTTTTTATTGAAAAATATTACATTGTTTAGTGGCAAATGGCCGTCAATGAAATAATGTTTTTATATACACGGTTTGCGGTGACCAACATTGCGGCGAAGTGGATCATCTGAAGAAAAAAATGCGAATGGATTTAGTCAAATATAAGTATAAACTAGTCTTTAATCGAAGGATTTTAAAAAATATTCATTTTTCACAAAATGGCGGACAGTCAAAGTGAATGGTTCGATTTTAACGAAAAAAACGGCCGTTTTTTGGCTATAAAACGGCCATTTTTTTCGAGAAAAAAAAATCGAACGATAAAAGACTACATTTTTATGTATTAAATAAGCCTGCAAAATTTCAAGAAGATCGGTTCATTAGTGTTCGAGTAATCTTGGTCACCGACTTCAGAAATGCCATTTCGAGAAAAACGCGTTTAAAGTTTCTCTTTCAACGCTCTTTCAACGCTCATATCTCAGTCAATTTTGTTCGGATCGACTTGAAATTTTCAGGACATATTCTCAGATACTTATACTTTAAAAAAATGCAATTAAAAAATCGATTTTTTCAAAATCGCAAGTGGGGGTAACCCCATACGTGTATACATTTTTAGATCACAAATAATTAAAATCGTGTTTTTTTTGGTCGTAAAAGGAACTTTTTTCGGACAGCGTGGCATTTTCGTAACCTTAAAAATTGCAAATAGTTGTCTGGTCGTACGAAAGTTCTATTATTATGCTGAAAGTCCATTTATTTATTTTTCATTGTAGATTATCCTAGTTGCCAGAACCATCTGAGCTAATTGGCCATGCAGAAACGGCGTCACTTTGTTTAAATAATAATAACTCAGCCGGTTAGAAATATTTTTCAATAAAAATAAAACACCACCCTAGCAAGACTCTATATTAATTGTGTGTAGAATCCCAACCTCGTCATTCCAATACTCTAATCAGAAAAAAAATATTGAAACCGACTTGTTTTTGGGGCCCCAAGCATATGCAGATCCAAGCACTGGATTCAAGGGAGCTTCACATTTTTTACATAAGAACCTGCACGGCATTATACTTCAGTAGTTACATTTTAATTTGTAATGTTCTTTCGTTCAGCCCTTCTGGTCTTTTTCTTTACTCCAGACTTGGTACTTTACTTTTCGTAATTCTAATAACATCCTAATAAGATTATTCGTCCTAGTTGGTTGCAACCTAGTGTTAGGGCAGAAGGCTAAGGCGTTGTCATCCGAATCAAGACCGAGTGCTGCAAAGGGAATTCATACATGTGTCAAGACCAATCGTATCATCCGGACAACGAATCGTCGTTTCTTTCAATCAATCGGGACAGCTGGGATGGCTTCGGTGAACCGACCAGCGGGAACAGCCACCAATACAGATACGTGGTTGACCCCTCGGGGCGATTTGCGCAATTATAAAGTCGGGTTATCGTGACGATATACGGGTATCGTTGGAGCTTGGAAACGGCAGCTCATCCAATTTTAGAGATTGATGTTACGGGCCCGCGGCCACGGGGCCTGATGTCTCCAGCCGAATGTGACCGCTGTCTTTTCGGCACGTGTCTGTCCGGGCGACACGCCGCTGACGTATCAATTTCCCGTCATCAGCGTGCTCGTATCTTCGATACGTTTATTGGATACGAGCTTTTCCCCGTGGCTTCGCTCGCGTGTTGGAAATGGATTTTAGGGTCATATCGTATTAGGGATCATTGGGTTATTGGCAAAAGTTGTTTGGAACATGACGTTTTCTTCATAGTTTAATACATACTCACAATCAGATAGCCGGAAAAGAAACATTCAAATTTGAGTCAGCTGCTGATTGAAGCTATGGAAACCGTGCTCAAACTCACAAAGTTCTCCTCAACGAATCCTGACGGAAAAGAAATACATGGAAATTCTGGAAGCTTTTCTTCCGCCCTCCCAAATGGGTCTGAAGTTTGCTCGTTGGATTGCAACATTTTTCATTATTAAACGTTTTCGTGAATATTTAGAAGCCAGAATAAGATCAGATGCCATGCAAAGCGTTAAAAAAAATGTGGGCTCGAATCGGGTCTCATTGGGGGAGGGTGAAAGTGAAAA
>OY723392.1:20647851-20675351 GCA_963210295.1 Ophion ellenae
GTTGTATGGATCTTTTTTTAATTTAATATTTTTTAAGCCCCCCGATAACGAGTAAAAATTACACTTCTTTTTAACACCCGTCATCTTGTGATTTTTTTCCGAAAGACGGCTACGTGCAGCGAGAACTGCATTCGTATAGATTATAAAACCTTTGTTTATTTATTTCTCAGACCAACCACCGTCAAGTTATCGACCCAGCCGCTGGACCACATTTTTTACACGAGGCTCTGTTATACCTCAATATCGTTGTTAATTTTCAATTTTTTTTAAATGAAAATTTACACCAAATAAGTTCAACGTATGCTTAATAAAATACCTTTCTTCCAAATCCTAAACAAATGATGTATTAGATGAAAAAAAAAATGGGAAAGAACGACTTTTTTCGGCGCGTCATATAGCGGTAGCCTCCCTTAAAAAAAAACTATAAATTTTATCTTAAAAAGGTATAAATCGCTTTAAAAAGCATATCTTGAAAATCGTTTTGAATTCCATCACTAAAAATCCACTGTATTTATCTTTTGTTATTCTTATTGACGTAATATCACTGCACATGTACCTCCACGCTTCGCAAGCCTTACCTTTCAACACGCCGAGCTTTTTCTCGCGACTTTTCACATATTTTCGATCTGAAAGTAGTTAGAATTGTCAAAAGCCGTGTATCGGGATGATATTGAAGTTTGCATTATTGAAACGCAACGAACGCTTTGTAGCCCAATTTTTTGGCACATTCAGCCCTCTAAAATCAGTCAAACATTTTTCAGGATCTTTATTAGAGATATTTAGGCTAAATATGTGAGAAAAGATCTTGGATGATAATGAAAATGAGGAAATGAAAAAAATAAAGAAGAATTTTTGTTGCGACCCAACGATGCAAACTTCAACATTGTGCATCGAGGAACAGTGCAGAATCCAAATGGATCCCAATGAGGACTCTCTATGTGCCGTGTCTCTGTAGCAGAGAAGGGCAAAAAGTAATTAAACTAACAATTAACTATTACAATTACTAAGGCGGTGCGGCGCGGGCGGCGGAGAGAGTGAGCGGTGAAATAGTTGTTAGATAGGTTAAGGGGTTACCCCCACTTGCGATTTTGAAAAAATCGATTTTTTTTATTGCATTTTTTTGAAGTATGAGTATCTGAGAATATGTCCTGAAAATTTCAAGTCGATCCGAACAAAATTGACTGAGATATGAGCGTTGAAAGAGAAGAATCCGCGTTGAAAGAGCGTTGAAAGAGAACCTTTAAACGCGTTTTTCTCAAAATGGCATTTCTGAAGTCGGTGACCAAGATTACTCGAACACTAATGAACCGATCTTCTTGAAATTTTGCAGGCTTATTTAATACATAAAAATGTAGTCTTTAATCGTTCGATTTTTTTTTCGAAAAAAATGGCCGTTTTATAGCAAAAAAACGGCCGTTTTTTTCGTTAAAATCGAACCATTAACTTTGACGGTCCGCCATTTTGTGAAAAATGAATATTTTTTAAAATCCTTCGATTAAAGACTAGTTTATACTTATATTTGACTAAATCCATCCGCATTTTTTTTTCAGATGATCCACTTCGCCGCACTGTTGGTCACCGCCAACCGTGTATATAAAAACATTATTTCATTGATGGCCATTTGCCACTAAACAATGTAATATTTTTCAATAAAAAAATTACTGAAAGTTCTCCAAGATGTGTTCTTTAAGATGGTATATCGATCGATTAAAAAAGTTTTGTAGTTTTCTTTTAAAAAATTCATGAAAAAGGCCTTTTTTGCGCTACAAGTGGGGGTAACGCCTTAAGTAGAATAAGGAAAATGTAAGGAAGAGTGTAAGGGGGAGAGCAAACCGAGGCCATTGTAACCCTACCGGGAATCGAATAAAGCATACATACAATTACAATAACTACTGTAATTGATAATTGAATTACTTTGTAACAGATTACTGAACTAACTAGTTACCACAAATACCAAGTGTAATTAATTACTGTGTAATTTAATTAAAAGCTAATCTGATACAAATCAATCGATGAAATGTCGATTAAAATAATGTAATCGTGCGTGTTACAAAAATCCGAGTTACAATTCTTGCAATAGTGTGCGCTGTTTGCGTGTCAACCAGGCACAAAAGTTGTGTGTTTCGAAAGTTCACAATCGCACACACACCGCACTTGATCCAAGTTTAGAGGCTAAGATTATATTTTCTTCTATATTATGCCATTAAATAATAACGTTATTATATTACAAAGTACTGTAATACATTCTAATCAGATTACTTTGCAATTAAATACATTATAACAGATATTATAACAAATGCAATTCAAGGATATTACTCTGTAATTGAATTACTTTGTAACCAGATCAATAATCAAGTTACAATGCAATTCAGTTATGCCCATCACTGCTCTATAGAGATGTGGGTGTATCTTGGGACTCCCCAATAAAATTGGGCACAAAATCACATAAAAATATTTTTTTATCGCTAGATCAAATCAATTCCAGTTGAGAATTTCGAATACAAAATTCCCAAACGACGTCAATCGCGAAATAGCGCGGAATCCACTTGGACTCCAATGTGGACAGCCTTCGTGCGGCGTCCCTATCAAATCCCTATAGGGATGAAGTAGGATCGAAGACTGCTCAGCAAATTTGTGCCCATTTGTGTTTAGAGCCAAATCCGCTGGCAAATGAAGTCTATGCAATATAATGTGGAAATTCTAAACAGCGGCATTTTCGTTCGACCTTCCCTCGTACGCCCTTTCGGCATTTTACCATTCCATCGCGCATCGAACCCGCACTATTCACTTTTTCCAAAATTCTGTGTACGAAAGAACCTTGCCCGCGGAATGATGGGAATAAATCTGGCCCCGAAAGGCACGTATACGTGTCTTTTGGGCCGTGGAAAACTTGGCGAAAGGGTAGGAAAATAAAGAGCTACGGAAATAACGGGAGGAATGGAGCTTTTCCGTTTCCGTGTGCTCGCCACGCTCGTCGCCAAGAGGATTAAGAGACTCTCGTAAACTTCGCGGCTCAACCTTTTCGCATTTTCTCTCACTCTCGCGGGCTCTCTCTCTCTCTCTCTCTTTATGTCTTCCTTTCTTCTTTTTTTTATTATCAACGCTTTTCGCCCGGGACTTTTCGCCGCGATGAGATGAGACTCGGAATATTTCCGGCTTCGGTTCTCGCGATATGTTGCGGAACGGACGGGTCGGCATTTGCAATTCGGCGAGCAGATTTCCTCTGTACTTCGTTGTGCGTGAGAGGAAAAATGATCGTCTGTGAATATATATATATATATATATATATATATATATATATATATATATATATATATATATATATATATATATATTCACAGACGATAATTTTTCCTATAGTATATTTTTTATATAGTATTTTTAGAGATACAATTAGATTATTAGATAATTAGATGATTAAAACCCCCTTTGAGGAGAAGTACCTGAGTAAACGGCGAAAAAAAAACAAGTAAACTTCGGGAATTTTTATCTCAAAAACTAATGTTTCGATTGGACCCAGGTTTTTTTATTGGAAAATATGTACATTGAGGTATGTTTAGAAATTTTTTAAAATAAATTCGTTGACTGGAAACGATTCAAACGCGATTATCTCGAAACATAGTTTTCAAAGTCGGTACCAGATATATCTCGAAAACGGCTTGTCCGATTTGTCCAAATTCGGATACAATATTCTTCGATAGTTGTTCTCGTTCGCCACGTAAGGGTTTTTCATTTGATTGAACCATTGCTTTTTCATGCAATGTGTGTGCAATCCAAAATCGTCAGAAATTGCGAACGAAAAACGAATGTCAAATTAAAACGGTCGCAATTCCGTCAAAAATGAAAATTTCGAAAAAAATCCTACGTGGCGAACGAGAAAAACTATCGAAGAATATTGTATCCAAATTTGGACAAAATCGGACAAGCCGTTTTCGAGATACATCTGGCACCGACTTTGAAAACTATGTTTCGAGATAATCGCGTTTGAATCGCTTCCAGTCAACGAATTTATTATTAAAAATTCCTAAACATACCTCAATGTACATATTTTTCAATTTAAAAAACCCGGATCCAATCGAAACGTCAGTTTTTAAGATAAAAATTCCCGAAGTTTGCCTGTTTTTCTCGCCGTTTACTCAGGTTTTATCTCGAAAAATACTGTTCCGATCAAGTATCGAGCATAGTGAAAATTAAAGGCTACAAAGGGGGACATTTGTCAGGCTAAAGCTAACAACTTTTGAACGATTTTTTTTATAAAGTTTATAATTTTTAGGTTAGAACACCATTTTTTACTATTTTAACGCCATCCAGAATGTATCACGAGGAGGTAAAGTGTTCAACACGTTTAGTGTAAGTGCGTGTGTGTGTGGGAGTGAGTTTGTTTGGATTTGTTTGGGTTTGTTCGATAACCCAAACAAAACCAAACAAGGATTAGGTCTCTGCGACTCACTTCCGTTATGAAACGAACCCGACGAACTTACACGCTTACACTTGGGTTTGTGTGGTTGAATTTTGAAACAATAAAACATTTTTTTAACGTCCCCCTTTGAACCCTAAAAGTTTCAGTACACTCAATACTTGATTGGAGCAGTATTTTTCGAGACAAATCAGGTGTAAGATTAAAATGTAACGTGTAGGATTGTAAGGTGTAAGATAAATCAGGTGTAAGATTAAAATGTAAGGTGTCAGATTGAAATATACCCGGTGTATATATATACATCTTCTTGGGTTTAATGGAGCCCCGTCGTTTCTCGATTCGTCAGATTTCCACCACGATTGTTTTACGAAGCAATTTTTCGTCATACCTGGCCTTGTATACTGTAGACACCCGGGAACAGTTCTCCGTGTGGCAAAATCCATACGAAATTTAATATCAAAGAGAAATAAAATATCCTTCCGGGGTAGGTGAACATCCATGCGTGTTTAATTTCATTACTCTTAGCAATACGTCTTCTTATGAGAAAGGTGACATGTATGTGTGTGTGTGTGTGTGTGTGTGTGTGGGTGTGCGCGTGTGGGGGGGGGGGGGGGGGTGTGAGCGGTTTCCTTTCGTCTGCGGTAAATCGAAGGATTGGAAAGGAAAAGAAAAAGGTGTAGGTACGAGAATAACCAGTGACGCGGGCTTTGGAGATTCTCGCCAGAGCCGCGGATAAAGTATGCATACTTCTCGTTTCCTCGGATAAATATACGAATTCGAGCGAACTTCTGTTTTCATTGAGAGCAGGACAGAGAAGCGAGAAGAAATTGCTTAAAAATTCAAGTATTCGGTCGGTCGATGTTTCCTTTTTTCCGAAATGTTTACTTTGCTACCACACCTCTTTGGCGAAGACCGGTAAATTTCGTGAATCGGCGTTAACGTCGCGAAAATGGTAAACTGTAAATCGCGCGTGGACTTTTATAGGTTTACATACGTATACAAGTGAATATGTCTTTAGATATATATGAATATAGCGGCATTATTTCAAACTGTAAAATTGTATAATCGTAGAAAAAAACCTAAACTATTGTACATTGGTATTTGAATAGGTAACGTGGTTTTAAAAAGATTGTTTTGTGAAAATGTACATTTTATTAACATTAATTAATGTGTATTATATATTTATTGATTCATATAGATATATAGCTTGATGTTTCGATACGATAGTTTTATGGCAGCATTGTCGTCCAGAAATTTGAAAAGAATAGTTTACATTGAATTGTATTTGATTATTCTACAGACCTTTTTGAATAAGTCTGTGAAAGCCGTTCGATAATATTTATAAAACAAGCCGAGTTATGGAATTAGTAAGAAGGTACGCTCGGAGAGCGCAGTCAAGACGCAGCAACTTTGAAGGCGTTTTTCCCGAAACTATGTTTCTCAAGTCGGCAACCAAGATATCTCGATCACCAATTGGTCGAATGAGCCCGGATTTGGCATGCACCTTCAGTACACTGTTTTTCAATGTTGGTAGCGGAATTGAATCGAAATAATTTTTTCTAAGTGCATGTAACTCATGGACCCATGTAGAGATTGACCGTTGGGCCTGAGACGGGCCTTCACAGTTAGCCTTTCTAGAATATTGGGCCGTGAGTATTTACCAATGAGGTGCCTTTGTAGAAATGATAAGAACGGCCCGATATCGGCCAACAGAGCCAACAATTATTGGGCCAATGATTTAATTCATTGTAGCGCCAATATTGGTGATTGCACTAGGCCCTATGTGGGCTCTTTTAAAGGGCCTATGTAGAAATTGACCACTGGCTCTATGATGGGCCTTCACAGTTGGTGTATCTAGAAGTTAGTCTATCTAAAATATTGGGCCGTGAGTTTGTTTGGGTTTGTTTGAGTGCTTGATAAATATTCAACCTATATCGGGCCAAGATTGGCCCGAGAAATAAATTGTGATTTGCGTATATGTCAGGTTTCAAAATTGGCATATTTTACTTACTTATGTTGGTTATTTACAAATGCCAATAATAGGCCAAGACTTGATTACAAACACTGCACCACAAAATATAGACGATTAATATATGACGTGCCAGTTATTTGCCTATTCTGGCACAATATACAGATAATGAATAACCCAAGGCTTAAATAAAATAAAGGCAGGTATGGTCTGACCCACTTAGCCAATAAAGGGCTTAGATTAATTAAATGTAATTTCCAGTATTTTAGCATTGCCAGTTTTAAAATTGGCAAATTTCGATGAACTATCCGGGCTGTTTATTGGTTTTAACAGATGGGCCCGGATAGGTTTTAGTAATGGGCTGATATTGTGCCAGTTCTCAATTTATAACGGAATAATAATGGGCCAATGTAATTGGCCGTACTTCAGCATCACCAGTTTAAAAATTGACAAATATTGTTTATCTATCATGACTGTGTAATGAATTTAAAAGATGGGCCATGATAGGTTTTAACTATGGGCCGATATTGTGTCGGTTTTCAATTTAGAACGAGACAATAATGAGCCAATGTAATAGCCAGTATTTTAGGATTGCCAGCTTTAGGATTGGCAAATTTAGTTTAACTATCACTGCTGTTTAATGGTTTTGAAAGATGGCCCAGGATAATCTTTAGTAATGGGCCGATATTGTGCCGGTGCTCATTTTATAACGGCCAATAATGGGCCAATGTAATTGCTTGTATTTTAGCATCATCAGTTTTGAAATTGGCAAATATAGTTCAGCCATCACGGCTATTTATTGGTTTTAAACGATGGGCCGATATTGTGCCGGTTTTCAATTTATAACGGAACAATATTGGGCCAATGGAATTTTCAGTATTTTAGTATCCCCAGTTTTTGAATTGGCAAATTTACTTTAACTATCACAGCTGTTTATTAGTTTTTAAAGATGGGCCAGGACAGGCTTGAGGGATGGGTCGATATTGTGCTAGTTTTCAGTTTAGAGCGGAACAGTAATAGGCCAATATTATTTCTCTTTTGTTGGCTTATACGATGGTCCCAATATTGGCCTGATCGTAACATTCGGCAACGCATGGCAACCTCTACATGGGGAATGGTCCGAAAAATCGGAAAAATTGATAATCAAAGTTTAGCATGGCGCCATTTCGTATTTTTTCCAATGCTGAATTTTATACCAAATATCACATCACTCAGACGGTTTAAGAATATGTTTGGTTTTTTCTCGGATTCATACAACATCCGGAACACTGGTTGCACAACAGAACTACACGATATCATTTTTTTTATTGTTCCGTATACTTAAAGGACCAATCATCATGTGGAAAAATTTCAGAAATAAAACTTATACAGTTTAGCGTTTATTCCATCCTCAAAATAACCTTCAAAACAGCGCTCTTGACAACAATACCGTCTTAACTTTAATCTGATTTCTTTAGTTCCAATGTATAGCGTTGCAAGCTTTAATGGATTACCCGTTCTCAATTGAACCCTTTCCTATCACTCCCTACCCGCACTTCGCTGATCGAACCTAACTTCTGTTGCCTCCAGAGCCGTCTTACGCTACACCATACCGCAATAGTCGAAGGTAGGGGAAACTGTGGAAAACCCGTACCATTATAGACCGCTCCATTTTCTTCTGATTCTCTGGTGCACAGACGTTTTTTACTCAACTATCTACACTAACGTCTCAGAAGTATTGGTGGCAGATTGATGCGCAAACCACTGCACGGCTGAACAGTCACCGCTCCGAGTATCGGTCGTGCACAACGTTCCTCAACTCGAAAGACCGCCCGAGCCGGACCCCCACCAGTGTCGGTAATACGATAGTTTCGATAAAATCACATTAGCGATTATTGCCATGCATATTATAACACAATTAAGAAGGAACTTTAGGCGAGGAAAAAAATTGCTGATTTTCATGATATTTTTTTAAAGGAAAGATTTCTTTGCCATTTTTTAGAATTAGGGTAGGTTTTATTACTACTACCTTTAGGCGAGGAAAAAAATTTGCTGATTTTTCAGATGTTTTTAAAGAAAAAATCTCTTCGTCATTTTTGAGACTTAGAGCACGTTTTATTACTACGTTTGGCTATTATATGGAATTTTTTTTATCAATCTTTAAAACTGGCAGAGATATGGCACGGTCTTAAAAACTGGCATGACGTATAGCTAAAAAACTGATCGACCGATTCTGATGAAATTTGGCATAAATCTTTTTAACCTCATCGTCTAAAACATGACCCTAAATGTTTTTGAAAATAAAACAAAATATTGATTTTTTTGTTGCAAAATGAAGGCATGTTTTTTTTCGAAAAATTCAATCCTTTTGTTTCAAAGCGTACCATTTCATCGATTTTCAACATTTCCCACTTTTTCTTGGTTCATATTCTGCGTGTGAGTGTTAATGGAGGAAAAAACTTCGTTGGTTTGTTTCAGACTAATCCCGCCGACGCTACGTGTCACGCCGTCTGACAACATCCCCCGCAACCCGTTTAGAAGACCGTGCTCCGACATGTTTAAAGATTAAAACAAGAATACCATGTAAAAGCCAAAAGTAGTAATCAAACATGCCCCAACCCATGTAGAGGTTGCCATGAGTTGCCCAATGTTGCAATGAGTTGCCCATCTTTAAAAACTAATAAGCAGCCGTGATAGTTAAACTAAATTTGCCAATTTAAAAACTGGGATACTAAAACACTGACAATTCCATTGGCCCAATATTGTTCCGTTATAAATTGAAAACCGGCACAATATCGGCCCATCGTTTAAAACCAACAAATAGCCGTGATGGTTGAACTATATTTGCCAATTTAAAAACTGGTAATGCTACAATACAAGCAATTACATTGGCCCATTATTGTTCCGTTATAAATTGAGAACTGGCACAACATCAGCCCATTACTAAAACCTATCCGGGCCCATCTGTTAAAACTAATAAACCGCCGTGATAGGTCATCGAAATTTGCCAATTTTAAAACTGGCAATGCTAAAATACTGGAAATTACATTTAATTAATCTAAGCCCTTTATTGGCTGAGTGGGTCAGACAATATCTGCTTTTATTTTATTTAAGCCTTGGGTTATTCATTATCTGTATATTGTGCCAGAATAGGCAAATAACTGGCACGTCATATATTAATCGTCCATATTTTGTAGTTCAGTTTTTGTAATCAAGTCTTGGCCTATTATTGGCATTTGTAAATAACCAACATAAGTAAGTAAAATATGCCAATTTTGAAACCTGTCATATACGCAAATCACAATTTATTTCAAGGTTATTCCATGAAATATGTATCCATAAGTACCAATCTCGGGCCAATCTTGGCCCGATATAGGTTGAATATTTATCACGCACCCAAGCAAACCCAAACAAACTCACGGCACAATATTTTAGATAGACTAACTTCTAAATAGCCCAACTGTGAAGGCCCATCATAGAGCCAGTGGTCAATTTCTACATAGGCCCTTTAAGAGGGCCCACATAGGGCCAAGTGCAATAACCAACATTGGCGCTACAATGAATTAAATCATTGGCCCAATAATTGTTGGCTCTGTTGGCCGATATCGGGCCGTTCTTACCATTTCTACAAAGGCACCTCATTGGTAAATACTCACGGCCAAATTTTCTAGAAAGGCTAACTGTAAAGGCCCGTCCCAGGCCCAACGGTCAATCTCTACATAGGAAGTCTCAAAAAGGGGTAAAGAAATATTTTCTTAAAAAAAAAGGAAAATCAGGAATTTTTTCCTCGCCTAAAAGTATCTCCTCAATAAAATTCAAACACGGATATAAATTTTGCACCAAGCATGTATATATTACGTGTAGTAAAAAGAAATCCATTATTTTTGCATGAAATTGAAGGCAAAAATAATGAATTTCCGTTCACTGCACCCAATATTTATAAACGAAAAAAGAAAGATAAAGATCGCGCGCACTCACCGAGCATGAGTTTTGATCGTATCGCCAAAAATCCGTCGATATCATAGCGACTGCCTCAACGATGTCTTTTCCTTTCCTCGTTAATCTATCAAAGATAATATTCCAAGTTCTCGCGATCTCGTTTTCCAATGAAACTTGAAATAGTCCACATCCGCAGTGGCGAAGATAACGCGATATCTTATTCCACGTCGTACACGAGGACGCCCTCGTCGATCCCGTGGCGATTCAATATCGACGACACGAGAATCCGATTGAACAAAAAAAATCACTCAAGACCCGTTTTGCCTTTTCCCGCCGAGCAAATTTCGTTTCACCGCGGAAATCGTTTTTTTTCGCCCTTTTCTACGATACTTTGGAGAACGTCGTCACGAAAAAAGAATCCGCACTCTGGTAGCACGTGACACTCAAGATCACTGTCGCACCGCATCATACGCAGAGGCTCGCTATACTCGACGATTTTCACAAATTGAGGGAAAACCTCAACGCGCTTGTCCGAACCAATGGGTCACTGGGCATTGTTTGGAAAGTGAAAGAGGACGAGAGAGATGCGACAAATTTCGCGAATCCGGTTTGCCGGCTGAGATCGAACGACGTGGGTCGAGGAGAAACACGCGTCGTGTACGCGCGCGTCGCCGGCAAAAGTCGTCCTGGTGACTGATTCGAATAGTTGGCTGTGTCGATACGCGCCGGCTCGTTCCCCGCGCGACATCGCACGAACAGTAGTAGGTGGAGAGGAGGCTTCGAAAACGCACGCGTTTCGAGAGCTCTCGCGAAGCGCCACACGAACGTTTGAAGAGGCGGGGGTGGATGGGGAGGGGGTGCGCATGCGTCCTCCCCCCTCCTCCTTGTAACTACAGAATCAAAATCTTCCTCGAGCCTCCCTTTCCACCTATTTTTCTTGCCGCTCTGACGTTTTTAATCAGTTTTCCGTTATCATTCTTCATTCGAGCACATACACATATATACGTATGACTCATCGATCGCACTATGTACGCCGAAGTTTCGAGAGGCTCCCTCGTTTTATTGGCGGGGACACTTGACCTTTGCACCTAACGTGCAGAAGTTTGTTGGGAAGTCCCCAGATCCTACCACACCCCTATAGGGATTTCATAGGGACGCCTACGTAAGGAGGGCATGTTGGAATCCAAGTGGATTTCGCGCTGGTTCCCGATTGACGTCGTTTGAGCATTGTTTATTTGAAATTCTCAAGCGGAATTTGTTGGACTCCCAAAAGAAATATCCTTTCATGATCCCGTGGACTAATTGGTGGGGAGTCCCAAGATGCACTCGCATCTCTATAGAGTTCATAGGGACGCCTCACGTAGGGAGTTCACATTGGAATCCAAGTGTATTCCGCGCTGTTTCCCGATTGACGTCGATTGAGCATTTTTTATTCGAAATTCTCGAGCGGAATTTATTGGATCTCCCGAAGGAAATTTTATTTCGTGATCCCGTGCACAAATTTATTGGGGAGTCCCAAGATGCACCCACATTTCTATAGGGAATTGTTAGGGACGCCGCACGTAGGGAGGGCACATTGGAATCCGCGCTGGTTCTCGATTAACATTGTTTGAGCATTTTTTATTTGAAATTCTCGAGCAGAATTTGTTGGACTCCCAGAAGGAATATCCTTCCGTGATCCCGTGCACAAATTTGTTGGGGAGTCCCAAGTTGTACCCACATCTCTATAGAGTTCATAGGGATGCCTCACGTAGGGAGTCCACACCGGAATCCAAGTGGATTTCGCGCTATTCCCCGATCGACGTCGTTTGGCAATTTTTTATTTAAAATTCTCAAGCGGAATTTGTTGGACTCCCAGAAATATCCTTTCATGATCCCGTACACAAATTCGTTGGGGAGTCCCACGATGCACCCACATTCCGTAGGGATTTCATAGAGACGCCTCACGTAGGGAATCCAAGTGGATTCCGCGCTATTCCCCGATTGAGGCGGTTTGACCATTTTTCAAATTTGAAATCCTCAAGCGGAATTCGCTCGGTCTCCCAAAAGAAATATCCTTTCGTGATCCCGTGCACAAATTTGTTGGGACGTCCCAATCTGCACCCACATTTCTATAGGGATTTATTGGATCACCGCACACAGTGAGTCCTCATTGGGATCCAATTGGATTCTGCACTCTTCCCCGATAAACGCTGTTGAGAATTCTTACCAGGTTCGAATCGAAAATATGTGAAAAGTCACAAGAAAAAACTTGGCGCGTTGAAAGGTAACCTACAAGCTTTGTAAGCGCGTACGTGTGTGGTGATATGTCACATTGCAGTAAAATAAATAACAACCGATCATTACAGTGGATTTTCAGTGATGTGATTCAAAACGATTTTTACAATATTTTTTCAATGCGATTTATACTTCTTTAAGATCCACCCATTTCGTGTATCTACATACTTTGCTTAGAAAATTCTACGTTCAGAATGCGATGGGATCCATCAAGAACCGTTGCAGATTCTGTTCAATGGTGGTGAAGGTCGCAATGGTTGCATCGTTGGAATGCAATGAAATTCCTTCTTCATTTTGTCATTTCTTTATTTTTACCATTATCTCAACACTTTTTTTTGCAGGTGCAGGTTATGGATCTCTAATAAGATTTTTTTAAATCTTTTAGTGATTCCCGTAGTCTAAATGAGCAGAAAAAAATTAGGTGATAGGAAAAATAAATATTTTCGTTGCATTCCAATGATGCAAACTTTAATAGAATTTCTGTTCGATAATGTGAGAAGTTTTTTAGGATTCAAATTGGATTCGTACAATTAATCCAATGCGAAGACCCATTGGATCCCTATAAGAAAGGATGGACGAGTATGGGAATCCAATTGGATCCGTGCGATCATTTCAGCGAGCTTCCGGATCACCCACCTACGTACACCCACCTTCGAGAACAACTGCTCGCCTGACGGAGAACAAAAACCGCACGCGACTCGAAGAAAGCTGATGATGCATTTGACCCGTAGGTCTCGTGAAATTAGAGACGTTAGAGGCACAGCGAGCTGTGCATACTGGAGACGGGGGAAAAAATTCTTTCAAATTCGACTTCAAATATATCGGTGTGAACGTCGATGTATGGATTCACCGCGCACGTACTGCGATGGAGTGAGACGTAGAAGTTGGATCTTTTTTTGTTCATTTTATTTTTCATATGATGGCCTTGAGGGACATATTTTTTATTCAATCATAATGTGAAAGGGGATCTATATAGAAACTACAAATTAATACCACAACGAGAAAAAACGGCTGAGAATTGATCTTAGGTATAATTATTACACATTAGGTATTGCAATTTCGTTAAGTCTGTTTATTTATTTATGGTTATTCAAAACGAATTCTTAAAGGCTCGTTTTGTTGCAGTCTTCAAGTAAATAGTGCAGTTTTTTCAAAGAAATAGTTTTTTAAACGATAAAATTGAATTTATTTGAGTTTATTTCAATTATGAAATTGCCCCTATATGCGCTAAAGCTATGCCGAAAACTGACACGTTGAAAAATTTCGCTTTAAATACACTTATCAACGATCGATGTAAATTGACCGATGACCGGAACTACAAAACTATTTCCGGCCACGCTGCAGTACGAAAAAGTACCACGAACGCAAATTGGATTTTTCACTTCCTTTTTCAGACGTTGTGAGACGCGTTCGTAAAAATGTTGACGCGATAAAAAAAATCTAACGTGATCGACGCAAATACATGGATGACTTTCATTCACATCGCAATGGTAACCATTTCTTCGACTGAACTTCGAAAATTTGCCATGGAGTTGAAAGTTGCATCGTTGGAATGCAACGAAAATTCTTTTCCATTTCTCACTTTCATTTACAGCCAAATTCACATTATGCAGTTTTAGGCTGCAAATCGCTAAATTAGAATCCTAAAACAGGTTTGCGCGATTTTCGTAGCCTGAATCCGCCAAATGGAATTTGGAAAATTAAAAGAAAAAAAATCGTGGTCGTTGCATTCCAACGATGCAAACTTCAACGTCATAATTTTCCCAATCTTTCGGTCGTATCACTTCGACATTGCACATTTGTGTACGCAAATCTCGCCGCGAGCAAAATTTTCCCAAAGATACTCCGTTTTCGAAATCGCCAACGTACAAGAGACTGACGAACATCAAAAACATCATAGTCTTGATGCCAGCATCGTTGAAACGCAGCAGACATTTTTTACTTTATTTTTCTTATCACCCAAAATATTTGTTTACAACTTTACGTCGAAAAACTTATAAAAATCGTAAAAAAAAAGTTCGACTGACACACGTCACTTGAAGGAAGCGAAAAATGATTGGACAATGACAAGATGATTAAAAAAAAAAAAGAAACTAATTGTTCCGTACCATCCATGCAACCTTCAACATCATGAAGGATCATCCTCTATCCATACGATCGAATACTTTTTTTTCTGCGGTCGTTGAAAATTGTCCCGTAACGCACATGCACATATGTATACGTTTTTATCGATCATGCTCGAACGATTCATAAATGTACGTTGACTTGTAGATCGTCGGAGTAAAGCGAGTCTCCCGTTGAATGTGCAAGCTCGCCCAGTGACCAAAACCTTTGCCAACTGGTTATTACAAGACGAAGTTTATGAGCCTGCAATAAGCATACATTGCAGAGTCGATCGCGATTCTCGTGAACGCGGCAAGAAAACAAGAGATGTATGCAGATCTCTCTTGAACGTCATGCAAACGAATTTTCGTATATGTGTGTTTGTGTGTGTAGTCTGTAAATAACTGAATTGACGTTTGTATCGGTGTGTTGTGAAAGATAATAATAAAAAAAAATAATGAAAAAGAAAAAACGCTCTCTCGGATATCTCCGTTCATATAAACCGGTTCGTCTCTCTGACCAGGATTATTCCGGCGGCCAAACACGCGATCGGCGTTCAGATCAGGGCACAAAAATACACGCATATATATATATATATATATATATACTTGACTGACTAATATACGTATACATATATATTAGTCAAAGACACCCTTGATCCTCCAGACTCTTTCCCATCGGGATCGTGATTAAAATAATCATTTTTTTCTCTCTGCTCTCAAATCTGCGTCGATGTCAGAATTCTCTGGATGACAGCCAAATTTTTTCACACATTCTTCAGACGAATATTCCGTTGGAGCAGTATTCTAGTCTAGAAATTTGAAAAAATCGATTTTTTTTGTTGGCTTTCCTTTAAAGTCCAGACTCTTAAGAGGGAATGGCACCTCATCGCGGTCGGTATGGTAGAACAATTATAGATTCCCAAAAATCTCTGAAACGGCTCTTCAGATCCCGTCGAAACTTTGCCAAACGACGTCAAATAGATAGACGAACAGCTGTCTTCCCCTCAAATTTTCTGAATTTGAGAAAAAAAAAACTAGATTGGCTTATCATAAGCCAATCTACATTTTTTTTCTCAAATTCAGAAAATTTGAGGGGAAGACAGCTGTTCGTCTATCTATTTGACGTCGTTTGGCAAAGTTTCGACGGGATCTGAAGAGCCGTTTCAGAGATTTTTGGGAATCTATAATTGTTCTACCATACCGACCGCGATGAGGTGTCATTCCCTCTTAAGGCCTTAGGCCACTCTAGAGGCCGAAAAAATAGGCTTTTCGGGGATTTTTTTCCAGAGAAACTACAAAATAAATCGAGATTACAAAAAGGGTATTTATCGTACAAGTGACTGTATACAATAATTTTTTTGAAGCGATTGATTTCAAAATGGCGGCTGTGCAGCGTTGATCTCAAAACTGCATTTTTTAAGTTGGCCGGCAACATAACTCAGACAATTTTCAACCTATTCACTTGAACTGTTGAATATATCTTGAAAAATACATTGTCTATGGAAGTACGTAGGATTTTTTTGTTATATTGCATAGTTCATTTGTTATTAACAATTATCTGACGATTTTTTAGGCGAATTTTTCACTTTCCAAAAATTTGCGTCAGATAATTGTTAATAACAAATGAACTATGCAATATAAAACAAAAATCCTACGTACTTCCAACTTAAAAATGCAGTTTTGAGATAAACGCTGCACAGCCGCCATTTTGAAATTAATCACTTAAAAAAACTTATTGTATACAGTCACTGATATGTATGATTAACACCCTGTTTTGTAATCTCGATTTATTTTGTAGTTTCTCTGAAAAAAAATCGCCGAAAAGCCTATTATTCGGCCTCCAGAGTGGCCTAAATCCTTAAGAATATGTCCTCAAAAAACATTTCGAAATTCCCTCTATTTACGCCAACAAACGAGACGAGAATAGGATGACCGGTCGGAGATACTAACTTCAGAAGCTCCTAGGGGAGCTCACAGAGAAGAACGAGTTTTAGAAAATCGTCAGTTCGTAGTCGAGGAAGGCACACTTTACGAGGCAGGAATGGCCGACTAATTTAACGTAAGTATAACATGCCATTATACCACTTAGATAGTTGAGGTTGTCTAAAATTGTACTCAAAACTGTAAAAGCGTTTTTCTCGAAGCTACTTTTTTCAACCTGGTTGACATAAAGTCTCGAGTTCTATTCAACCGATCGACTTCAAAATTAGTATGGACATTCAGTATGTATCCCTCTATATCCTCGACCGCGAGCATTGTGAAATTATTATTATTACTGTCAAAAAAAAATTAACTTTGAAAAAAATGGGCGAAAATGACCTTTTTTCGAACAGTCGCCACTATTTTTTTTTCTTTTCCTCTTTGGTACTAGCCATAATGAAATTCTCATTGATCGAGGAAATTGGTTCAGATTCTGATTTCAGATAAATGGGAGCTTTGGAATCATGTCAAGCAACTCAATTCTTTTTTTTCGCGCCCATATCTAACAATTTTTATTATTTGCACAGTTTTTTTTTTGTAAACTCTTCAAACATTGATAAAAAGACTGTAGAAAAATGGATAGTAAAAATGTTTTACGTTCTTTTTTATCAAGCCCGACAAAAACTCCCGAAATGTATATTTTTAGACTAGAATACTGCCATAGGTTTCTTCGAGGAATGAACAATTTTATTCGAACAGAAAATTCGTTCAAGATTTTAGGCCACTCTAGTGGCCGAAAAAATGGGCTATTTGGGGATTTTTTTTCAGAAAAACTACAAAATAAATCGAGATTACAAAAAAAGGTGTTTATCATACATATCAGTGACTGTACACAATAATTTTTTTGCCGCGATTAATTTCAAAATGGCGGCTGTGCAGCGTTTATCTCAAAACTGCATTAAATATCTGACGATTTTTTAGGCAAATTATTGGAAAGTGAAAAATTCGTCTAAAAACTCGTCAGATAATTGTTAATAACAAATGAACTATGCAATGTAAAAAAAATCCTACGTACTTCCATAGACGATGTATTTTTCAAAAAATATTCAACATTTCAAGTGAATCGGTTGAAAATTGTCTGAGTTATGTTTGCCGACCAGCTTAAAAAATGCAGTTTTGAGATAAACGCTGCACAGCCGCCATTTTGAAATTAATCGCTTCGAAAAACTTATTCTAGAGTCACTGATATATATGATAAACACCCTTTTTGTAATCTCGATTTATTTTGTTGTTTACCTGAGAAAAAAAAATCCCCAAAAAGCCTATTTTTTCGGCCTCTAGAATGGCCTAACCCCTTAAGGTCACATGAGCGATATCAGGCGAATATTTGTGAATTTAATGAATAATGAGAATGTCGTCTGATCAAGGCGAAGGGGACGTCGCATTGGGGTGGAATCGGAGTTTATTAATTGACGAATTTATAGGTGAAGCGAGCAGTTATGAGCCATTTAAGTTTAAGGCTGAAGGGGTTTGACTCGCGGCCTTCGATGTATCGCTGGGCGATACATTTTGCGTTCGGGTCATTTAGCCCAATTGCAGGAGAGCAACTCGTCGATTCATACGGTCGCGTATCGCAAGCACATCGTCCATAGCTTCTGCGGGCAGGCTTCCGGTCTCCCGTAACAAACGATGAGGAGGAAAGCCTTTACTCCCCTTCCTCCCCTCGCCAGATACTTCCTCTCTCTCTCTCTCTCTCTCTCTCTCTCTCTCTCTCTCTCTCTCTCTCTCTCTCTCTCTCTCTCTCCCTCTCTCTCTCTCTCTCTCTCTCTCTCTCTCTCTCTCTCTCTCTCCCTCTCTCTCTCTCCCTCTCTCTCTCTACCTCTCTCTCTCTCCCTCCCTCTCTTAAGTGGCACAGCCCGCAGCGATGACAAATTGCCCCGGCCAAACGAGAGACGGTCTACTCTACAAAAAAAGTGAACGAAAAAAAAAAAAACGTGAAAAAACTACGAGTTCTGCGAGAGGAGACGCTTACGACCTCTCGGCAGAGTGCGCGCACCCCCACGCGGCTCGTACATCATCTCGGAGTTTGGAGAAAAACGCTCGCCGGACTGAGAGAGAGGAAGAAAAAGCGAGAGAGAGAGGGAGCGAGAGGGAACGGAGATACGGAATAGAGCAATTAGAATTTTCCAAAATTATTCAAATTCTCGTAAAAAAATAGTCGCGAGTTGTCGAATATTGAGTCCAATGGAATATCCCTCATTTGTACGATTGAATCAAATGGAATTTGGCCTTAGAGTATGAGCGGGCTACATCTACCTAGGTGAGTCAAAAAATGGAATTTTCGAAAAATATTTTTATTCGATAATATCAGCTTTCAACTATATTGCCTGAAAATGTCATTGAAATATTCCTAAAATCGAATGAGCTACAGCTTCTAACAGTCGGCTGGACGAGCGGTAGCAGCTCCATACTTCGAACCACTTAATGAATTGTTTCCAAATTTACAGGAGATACGATGAGAAACATTTAAAGGTCGTTGACGATCTTACTTTTTTTAAATCGATCTTTATTTTTTAATAATCACGTAAAATGACGAGCTTTTTGTAGTTTTTGTATGCTCGAGTTTCAATTCGTCGCCACGTTGTTAATAAAAAATGATTTTAACAATCGCCGATCGTCAACGACTCGTATTTATTGTTAACGTGAATAACCCGTTTGGTTTTTGGATTTCGGATGAACCGTTTAAGCTGGAGAGAGTCCACCGTCAAACGTCACGAAAAAAATGTCATCACCTGTCGCGGGCCATGTTTTTAAGGGGATTTTTTAAGGCTCTGAATATATGTACCTGTGTGTTGAAAAATGCGATTCTTTTTCACCAACCGTTTCTCAAAAACAAATTCGGAAATTGGCCACTTGTTTCCGGGCCTCTAGGTCAAGATGCTACCACCGAAGTGAACTTTTTTCTGGTAGTGTATAACCCCTTTGCAGATCATCATGTGCAGTTTGGATACGATCCACAGTGCCTACCGTTTTTTAGAGAAAAAATTTGAAACTCTGAGTATTTTTTAGGCTCATCCCTTATAAAATTATTCTCGTTTTTAATCGCGAATGCATGCGAAAATCAAGCACACGAAATATTAGGCTGTGCAAACATGGCAACGTTGTAGACGGCACAAATGCTACCTACCTTATCAACACTCGGGAATTATGCTCGGGGACCTCAAACCACTTATTGTTAGTCAGGACAATTAACGAAGAATATTATTTGTCCTTATTCTCTTAATTAGTAATAATTACTCAATATCAATTTCAGAGCTATGTTCAGAAATGATGAGTTGCTAGAAATGTCTAGAAAAAGGCAAAATACAGTAGAATACTTTTCGAACAAAATATTTTTCTAGAACTTGGGAGAATTTTTGTAGTTTTTTATTTCTTTCGGATCATAGACAGCTTTAGTAGACAGTTTTCCTTTCCGGCGAAAGAATTTTTTACTCAGACCGATGTTCGTTGTTGACTTTTCCTCGGCCGGATTTTGAGGTTATAAACGAGGTGTGTATGTCTCCAACTTTGCGACACTTTTGCCAACCAGAGCATTATCATACGGTGAAACTTCAGTTATACGTTTTTCAAGGGGTAGATCAAATATGACGTATAAGTGAGAATAACGTAGAAGTGAAATATAGTATGTATCTGAAACTCTTTAACGTTTGAAAATGGCGATTGGTGCATAATACCCGATGTTTTCCAATAACAGTACCTCTTCTCTTAATGTTTGGTTTTCCAATGGAACATTTGATTAGTGATAATTGAGTAATGAGCCAACTCAAGTTTTCGAATTTCCGGTTTGAACTTTTATTTAATGCAAGTTTGTAACACTAATTGTAAGCTTTGACGTTTTAGACTAGTAAGTAACAGACAGGTTCGTATTGATAAGAGATATGTAATCACAGTACATGCATACATAGTCGAGGTCAGAAACATCAAAACATCAAAACATCAAAACATCGAAACATCAAAACATCGAAACATCAAAACATCGAAACATCAAAACATCAAAACATCACAACATCGAAACATCAAAACATCAAAACATCAAAACATTGAAATATCAAAACATCGAAACATCAAAACATCGAAACATCAAAACGCAGTCACTTGAAATGTTCTTCGGCGAGAGAATATCACGTGTGATTGACGTATAACTGAGAAAAAACGAACCTCGAAACCGACACTGGGGAATAAAATTGATAACGTGTAAGCGCGGAAAGCGTATAAGTGAGAAACGTAGAAATGAAACTTTATTACCATCTTTATGAACGGAATCTGCCGAGGCTAGAGAAATCTGACGTATAAATGTTAAAAACGTATAAATGCAAAACGTATAAACGAGGTCTCACTGTATACCACGATTTAAGACGTTCGCAATCCATCCGGCCCTAATTAACCGATACAAAATTATAGAAAATAGTTTCTATAGAAACTTCTATAGAAAATAGTTTCTATAGAAATGTTTTCCTTATACAAAATAAGGAAAACATTTCGTGTAATCATCGAATGTTCAAAAATGTGTACTTCTTTTACTTCTATAAGTAGGTGTACAAAAATTGTTCAAAAACGTACGTTCAATACGACGATTATCTGATAGCTAGCAGTTCGTAAAAATCAATCGACCCCATGCATAAGCAGAGCTCCCCTCGTACTTCGCGCTAGACGGCTAGACCTCATAACAACCTTAAGGGGCTATCCCAGTGTGACACTTTCAAAAAATCGTTTTTTATTTGCCTTTCCGACAGTTTATGCTTTCAAGAATATCATTATCATTTAAATCATTTATATGAATATCATTTTATATTGCAAAAATCGATAGTTAAATCTTTAAACGCGTTTTTCTCGAAAGGAGATTTTTCAAATTTGCTGACATTGGAACTCAAAGAGCAATTATCCGATTGACTTGAAATTTGAACTGAGTACTCTTGAATATATTTACTCTACAATGAAGTAGGATATTTTTGATTGGATGAAAATTGACGATTTAGCATTGAAAAAACGATTATTGTATAGGCAAGAAAACAGACTTTTTTCATAACTACGCCATTTTGTTAGATTTTGATATTTTTCGAAACTTCAACGTCATTGTACAGGAAATACCTTCCAGTTTAACGACATTTTTCCTTTTTCGGTTTCAGGTACTCAATCGGCGCCAATCATGTCAGCAGTGGAGGAACTTTTATCTTGCGCCTCCGAAGGCAGCGCATAAGTCGCTTGGATCTCAATGTTTTTCTATGAGAAAATTATGTAATATAGTCCAAATATAGCCAAATATATTCTTAATTTTCCGAAACATTTAATTCAGTACTTTCCTTCAAAAAAATTTTCCGCGTTCACCCTGGTATAGCCCCTTCAACTAAATTCAACAGAAGTCTGCATAAAAATGTTTGGAAACTCGATTAGTGGAAGCGGTTGATGCGCGTCTTCGACGTTCTCCCGTACCAAGCTAACTTATCCCGGGCCGATACTTGGATAGGTGACCGCTCAGCCGCGGCTTGCGCGTCGACTGCAGAGCCGGACGGCAGTTTTACTGACTATTCGATGGTAAACTGAAATTCTGGCGGAAAAAGCTGCCTGAATCGGCACAGGTTTTCCACAGTTTCCCTGTGCCCTTGTGCAAATGCAGTAGCCATGATACAGTAGTGCATGAGGAAGCGAATGGCTGCACGCAACGGATGAGGTCGTAAATTCCACGAGGACATGCGTATATAGGGAAATGAAAAGGATGTTCCGTCGCTATCGAACTGTACAGGTCGTAGTCACACCCACGCACATATGGAGAAAAACGACAGACGTAAAGTGCCATAACCGGGGAGCAAACGAAAGCTTGGCCAAGACTGACGTTATCCACGAGGTTAAATTTAGCCGGAAGTGTTTTCACTCTCCCTCTGGTTTAACGGGGTACACACACGAGGGGCAGGGCGACGAGAGAGCACATTGCCTATAACGTCTCGCGTACGTTGGCGACTGACATTACGTATATCTATATATGAGCGATAGAGGTGCACAGCATGCCTGGCAGCACGGCTGTTTTCCCCTCAAAGCGTGTCTTGTCTGTCGGCTGTAGGGAGAAAAAATCCTCCCCCCGCGTCGTAAGATCGAATCCAGAAACCTCGGCAAAAACCCTTTTGGGGTCGAGGCAAACAAACACACAGCGGATGTCTGTTTACGCGCGAATGAGCTGTGCGGAAAATCCGCCAGGAAAGACGAGCGCCCATCTCAGGCACTAAAGCGATTCAGCAAAAATAACGAGGTTATTTTTACGAGCAAAAAGTAATGACAACGAACCGCAATTACTTATTCTAGGACTTGTTTTAGCAATGACAATCACGATAATGAATCCCTGTAATGGGTTCCTGATTTGATCCTCTCGGATTTAATCTCACTGTTCCGAAATGCCGATTTATTTCTTAAATAGGGATGCCATAGGGATCCAATTGGATTCCGATACTTGGCCATAGGGATCTAATTGGATTCCCATACTTGGCCATAGGGATCCAATTGGATTCCCATACATGGCCATAGGGATCCAATTGGATTTCCATACTTGGCCATAGGGATCCAATCGGATTCCCATACTTGGCCATAGGGATCCAACTGGATTCCCATACGTGGCCATTGGGATCCAATTGGATTCCCAAACTTGGCCATAGGGATCCAATTGGATTCACATACTTGGCCATAGGGATCCAATTGGATTCCCATACGTGGCCATAGGGATTCAATTTGATTCCCATACTTGGCCATAGGAATCCAATTTGATTCCCATACTTGGCCATAGGGATCCAATTAGATTCCCATACTTGGCCATACGGATCCAACTGGATTCCCATACTTGGCCATTGGGATCCAATTGGATTCCCATACTTGGCCATAGGGATCCAATTGGATTCCCATACTTGGCCATAGGGATCCAATTGGATTCCCATACGTGGCCATAGGGATCTAATTTGATTCCCATACTTGGCCGTAGGGATCCAATTGGATTCCCATACTTGGCCATAGGGATCCAATCGGATTCCCATACTTGGCCATAGGGATCCAATTGGATTCCCATACTTGGCCATAGGGATCCAATTGGATTCCCATACTTGGCCATAGGGATCCAATTGGATTCCCATACTTGGCCATAGGGATCCAATTGGATTCCCATACTTGGCCATAGGGATCCAATTGGATTCCCATACTTGGCCCTACTTGCTGATGGGGATCCAATGGGTTATCGCATTGGATCCCTATACTGAAACGGCACGCTCGTATATTGGATTTTAGTCGAGATTCTCCATTGGAATCCAATGTACGAATCCGATTTGAATGCTAAAGGATTGCCACGTTGTGGATCAGAATCCGATACGAGTCTTGATGGATCCCCTCGCGTTCTGTATGTAGAATTTTCAGAATAAAATACAATGCATTTCATTCGGGATTCTCCATTGAAATCCAATGTACGGATCCAACTTGAATCCTAAAGGATTGCCACATTATGGAACAGAATCCGATACGAGTCTTGATGGATCCCATCGCATTCTGTACGCAGAATTTTCTGAGTAAAATACATTGAATTGTAATCGGGATTCTCTATTGAAATCCAATGTACGGATCCAACTTGAATCCTGAAGAATTGCCACATTATGGAACAGAATCCGATACGAGTCTTGATGGATCCCACCGCATTCTGTACGCAGAATATTCTGAATAAAATATATCGGATTTGAATCGGGATTCTCAATTTAGAATGTAGAGTAGTATTTTTTTAATTAAACATATGTATATACAAAATGAGTGCATCTTAGGGAAGTATACATTGCTTGGAAGAAATACCTTAAGGAGGTTGGAGCGTTAGCCACAATCCAAGGTTAACTTTAATTAGAAAAAAAAGTCCATGTTGTTGTTTAGACTATACTGAGTCATCACGAATTGTTTTTAACTTTTTTCACCACTAAATACCAGAGATAAAAAATAGTTTAATGTATGTAATGTAACGTGCGGTTACATGGGCAAGACTTTCACACTAAAGGTTATGTAATTTTTTTTGTTATTTAGCACCAACATAAACCATTTCTAACAACGGACTAACGCAAACTGAACCTTTGTAAACATTTAGAAAAAGAAATCCTCATCTTGCCCATCGTAAACGATAGGCCAATAATCTCGTGACCTAAATGTGAATAGGCATAATTATAAATTACTCAAAATTTCATTGTGAATGGTATAAAAATTCGTTGTCATAGTTTTTTCATAATAATCATCAATCATGTTGTACTTTTTCATGTTGGTAGTAACACAAAAGGTTTTCTACTTTACGTAATGAAAGTATTAAAATTAATAAACCGTCATTTGACTCAACCGACGCTCCAACATCCTTAAAAATCGATTCGAATCACATCACTACAATCCACAAATCCACTGTAATTATCGCCGAGTATTTTCTCGTGACGTCCCCAAGAAATATCTATAGAGATATGGGTACATTTTGGGACTCCCCAACAAATTTGTGCACTGGATCACAAAATGATCTTTTTTGGGAGATCTAACAAATTCCGGTTGAGAATTTCAAATGAAAAATTCGCAAACGACGTCAATCGGAAAATATCGCAGGATCCACTTGGATTCCAATGCAGACCCTCTACGTGCGGCGTCCCTGTCAAATCCCTATTGGCATGTAGTAGGATCCGGCGATCCTCCTAAAAAAAATCTACACGAGACGATTTCGATATTCTAAATAATTATCCGGTCAGTTCCGGGTCTCGGAACACCAGAAACAGTGGCACCATCATTGCAGAAAACACCAGAGCCCCGTACTTATTTTTCGACCCGGGTAATTTATTATGCCAAGAAAGCAATGCGCAAATATACATTCGGAAAAAAAATGATTGCCATTCGCTCGACAATTCAGGAATATATCTGTCGTTCCAACAATCCTGTCCGATTGAGGCGAAAAAAGATGCGTATAAATTTTTTTTTCACGAATGAACGACTGACGTCTAAAGCTTCGCCCCAACGATATCCGGCCCAACGTATATATGTATCTATTACACTATATATATATATATATATATATATATATATATATATATATATATATATATATATATATATATATATATATATATATATATATATATATATATATATATATATATATCCTGTATCATATCGGATTTACGAATATGGTTGCCAGAACGGGGGTTCGTGCCAAACGAAAAAAGGAGGAGTTCTGGAGTTTGTCGCACGTCATCCGCCAACTGGGTCGAGACCTTCTGACGAGACAACTGTATCGATGAAGTGAAGGTTGGGAAGGGTGAATCCTAAGGGTGTGGAGCACGAGAACGCTCGCGCGGTAGCAACTATCAAACTATTATGACAAAAAGAGGAAGGTCGTATTTATATATATCGGGTGTTCCATTTTAATCTTACACCTGATTTATCTCGAAAAATACTGCTCCGATCAAATATTGAGTGCAATAAAACTTTTAGGGTTCAAAGGGGGAGGTTAAAAAAAATATTTTTTGGTCCAAAATTCAAATAGGTGACATTGAGATAGCCGACATGTTTTTTAAAAATGGATCATGCATTTTTTTTCACCAAAAAATGTATCAAGCCAAAACTAACAACGTTTGTAGAGAGGATTATCATAATTTTTAGGTTAGAATACAATTTTTTACTATTTTAGCGCTATCCGGAATGTATCAGGAGGAGGTAAAGTCGTCAACATCTCTTGTGTAAGTGTGCGTATGGGTGTGAGTTTGTTTGGGTTGGTTTGGATTTGTTTGATAACCCAAACAAACCTAACGGCGGATCAGGTGTCGCGGCTTGTTACTTCTGTTATCAAACAAACGCAAATAAACTGACACGCGCACTTATACTTGGGTTTGTTAGATAACGGAAGTGACGAGCCGCAGAAACTTGATCCTTGTTTTGGTTTCTTTGGGTTATCGAACGAAACTTACACTAGGGACGTTGAAGACTCACATCCTCGCGCTACATGCCGGATAGCGCTGAATTCATAAAAAATGGTATTCTAACCTAAAAATTATGAACGTTATCAATAAACGTTGCCTACGGAAGTTCTTAGTTTGGGCCTGATAAATGTTTCGGTGAAATAAAGTTCATGCTCCTTTTTTTTTAACAACATGTCGGTCATCTTCGCGTCGCCATTTTGAATTTTGCACCGAATTATTTTTTTTTTACGCCTATGAACCCCAGAAGTTTTATCACACTCAATACCTGATCAGAGCAGTATCTTTCGAGATAAATCAGGTGTAAGATTAAGTGGCTATACCAGTGCGACACTTTTAAAAACTCGATTTTTTTGCCTTTTTCGACAGTTTATACTTTCGAAAATATCACTATCACTTATATCAATATCATTTTATCTTGCAAAAATCGATCGTTTAATCGTTAAACGCGTTTTCCTCGAAATGAGATTTTTTAAATTGGCCGACATTGTAACTCAACGAGCAATTATCGGATTGACTTGAAATTTGAACTGATTACTCTCGAATATATTCACTCTACAATAACGTAGGATATTTTTGATTGGATGAAATTTGACGATTTGGTATTGAAAAAAAAACGACCATTTTATAGACAAGAAAACATACTTTTTTCATAACTACGCCATTTCGTTGGATTTTGATATTTTTCGAAAATCCTACGTCATTGTACAGAAAATACCTTCCAGTTTAACGGTATTTTTTCCTTTTTCGGTTTCAGCTACTCAATCGGCCGGAATCATGACAGCAGTGGAGGAACTTTTTTTTTGCCTCCGAAGGCAGCGCATAAGTCGCTTGAATGTGAATATTTTTCTGTGAAAAAATTATGTAATATAGGTCAAATATAGCCA